>JAEQBH010009636.1:0-83751 GCA_016808115.1 Tetrastigma voinierianum | reverse complement strand
CTCCTCCGCCGTCAATTATCGTACTCGGGCTCTGGTCCATTCCGCCGTCGGTATACAACCACAGAGGGTACCATAGCCTTCTCGGTGATGAATCCCGGACCGGAAAAACCTGACGAGGCGTGAACGGAAGGAATAGGGTGGGTGATCGAAGAGATTGTCATCGTACCTATTCTTAGGTTGTGCCCTTCTTCTGTCTTGCAACCTCTCGGCTTTCGTCTTCTTCCCCATGGGTGAGGCGTTTCATACATCACCTTAGAAGAAGTGGATGTGGGCTCGATACTATCGGCGTCTCAGCGGGCCTTGAGAGCGAGATCCACGGCTGACCACATTTTCAAAATGCGAGCACGGGACTTGCAGGCAGTGGGCTCGTAAAGGATAAGCGCGTTAAGACAGGCCCGTTTGGTGGAATCAGGGCATACGGCGGCCCGATAATCCAGGCTCCGCCCCGAAGGCGAAATAAGGGCCCGGTCGAACTCCATACACGTATCCATAACAGGGCCCGATCCCGACGGCCGAAGTTGACGAGCAGGAGCCGGAGAGCTTCACCGCTTGTGATTCAAGACGATAATGAGGCTCTCTGCCCGAGGATTCAGCCCGGGTCCCATCACTGTTCCCTAGCCTCTTGCCATCTGAATTGACGCTCCTCTCAGCGCGTGCATCGTCTTCCCCCTCATCCTCGACCCTTAGGCTCACTAGTTCCAACCACGAAACTGCAGACTGACGATTAGTCTTCTCTCCATATCTGAAATCACTGGTCGTTGCTGACGAGTCTACAGCATTGGGGTGGAGCGCCTTTGACATGTCCAGTGCACGCAGGGAAGGGGTTTCAGAAAACACCGGAGGGCGATTCTTTTCGGTATGTGATAATTTCTCCCTTCATCTCACCTTTAGCCATTCTGTATCTTTAAGAACACATCTCTCCTCTCTGCTCAGAGCCTTCTTTATGTTGTCTTCCTCGCTACATCCTTGATCTTGTCTTGAGGTCGTCTCTTGGGAGCCCTTCTCTTCGACTGCAGACACTTCACGCTCCTGAGGCCCAGCGCAGCTAGGAATCGCCATGTCTATTTTTTCCTCGCTCCTCCCCTTACACTCTGCCCTTAGACTAGTAAGAGAGTGCCTTCCTGTGGGCCTGGCTATTTGCTCCCCAAAACTTGTGTAACATGGGCCTGCGAAGACCCCTTGTGTCTGGCCATAGCCAGTAGGCGCGCCGTACCCTCATGTGAGGCCAATTTTTCAGCAATGAGTCCTAAAAAAATGAATTTGACTTTCCCCGCACCTTCCCCTAACCCCGATACATTTGAAATTCAAAATATTTTTTAGCTCCACTTTGGGATTCGTCCATGTATTATTTGTTTGTGATCACCTTTACTGTTTGCAGTTTCCCAAGCGATCCGGGATACACTTCGCTCTGAACATCGATAAATTGCTTGGCACATTCTTTGCTCGTGCGATTTTCCACGTCCGGTGGCGCGTGCAACCGATAAGATCTTCCTCTCTGGATAAATTGGCTCTGGAAGTTACAACGCCGAGGAATACCTCATGCGTGGACGAATCTCCCACCATATTTGTAATTCATAACTACAGCCCCGTGAGAAAGGTTAGCAAGCAAAGCTTGTTACTATTCCTTTTGACGAATTCTTGCCCGGTGAAGATGAGTTTTGAGTACGCCATCCTGTCGGAGCTTGGCAACCTCATGATTATCCCCACTTTTTTCAGAATTTCTCCAGTCCACAGGTGCAAGGGAAGACCCACCACTCTTATCCAGACTTCTTTTTCTTGGTCTCTTAATCCATTGCAACCTGAGGAAGGGGTCCACCTCAATTTGCATCGCTCAGCTACGGATCCTGTGAATGGATTCTCAAGTAACCAGTGGCCTCTTGAACAATTCAAGCCCATAAAAAACGACACGATTTAAGGATGGATGGCGATCGCCTTCGACTTCAAACCCCTTTTGGCCCAGCTTCCACCTCCCTATCGGCGTGACGGTATGCAGTTGTGCCTTCCCGGCTTCCTTGACAGAGTATTTTAAGCGACCGGGATCTCCTTTTGATCGGCACTCTCTAAATCGACCATAATGTCTCCTGCCTTAGCACCGAATTCATTAGTTCCACAGGTGGGCCTGGAGATAGTCCTCCCTTTTGGTTCTCCGCCTTGTCAATAGACGAAATCTCTGCTGATTTTCTTCTTTCTCCTCTGTCCTCCTTATATCCCGTGTCTTGTAGGGCTTCTTCTAACATATTCCAACCGTTTATCAAGCCATTGCCTTCAGGGAAAAGCAGTCTGTGTCTTTTTCCGTCCAAATCTGTGACCGAACAGAGAAGAAAACGTCCATGATTATTTTCCCTCATCTCCAGGCTGTATCTCCTACCATTCTCACACCATCCCAATCCTTCAAAATGCTTATCTGCTTCTGTTCTCAACGATATCACGCTCTTCAGTAAAGTTCTTGCCCTTCTTCACCAAGCGTATCCCACGACATCGCCCCATCTCCCCTTTATTATGATCACCTTCGCCTTCTTTGCCATTCCCTACCTCCTCGATCTCGAAGATTTTTGATTCAGCGGAGAACCATCTCAGTCTCCTCGACCTCCCGCGTGGGTGCACAGTGGCTTTGCCTGACTTTCTTACATGCGAGAGTGGTCTTTCATGATGAGATGCATCTCTTCTACTCAAATTTGCCATATCATTTTCACTCATGTGCCTAAGACGCATATGCCAGAGCTTCGTAATATCATCCTCTGACAATGAACGAGATGCTGACAAATGACATCTTTTGTAATAAGTGGAACAACATAGAACATATAACATGGCGTCTTTTGATGACCACTTCATCATAACTAGAAGCGGGGCTCCACCTTCACAAATATTGCTTGTACCCTTTTTGCATCAAGTAGAGATATGAATTCCTTTTCCGTGTCGGGAACATGTTCGATGTCACCAAGAGTACGAACTACTCCATGAAACATCTAATGCATTTGTCCCAAATACTTGCTACTATACAGATGCATTGTTACTATCAAAACCTTTATTTTATGCATAGGTTCGTATGTAGAGAACCAGTCTTGATTAGGAGTCATGTGAAACGTACAACCATAATCTAAAATCCAATTCTCACCAGCTTTCAAATCAGCATCTGACGCAACCAGAAGTTCTCCATCAGTCTGATTTGATTCCACAAAACTGGACTCACTAGATTTCTCTCATTGTTTGTTCCCGAATTTCTTCTCCATATTCTGCAGCTTGAAACACTCCTTGATGTGACCCTTTTTCTTGCAGTAATTGCAAATTTTATTAGAATTCTTGGATTTTGACCTTTCCTCTATTACTCACGAGTGTAACTTGTGGCCTACCACGTACAAACAGACTATCTCATTGCGCTTCAGGCCCTACAATTAATTGCTTCATTTTCTCCTTAGAAAACAAAGCTTCATAGACTTCATTTAAGGTTAAGGTATCACAAATATATAAAATCGTATCTCACGAAAGTCGCATGTCTGAATTAGGAGCTAATTTCTGACAACATTAACCTAGATCTTCTTCTTCATATCTAACCTCCAGAAGTTCTGAATCATGTGATTTCTTTTAAAAGGTCGTAAGATGCTCTTCTAAAGATGTACCTTCTGCCACACTATGCAAATACAATCGCTGCTTCAAATGCAACTTACTCCTAAGACTTTTTGTCATGCATAATTATTCCAACTTCAGCCATAACACCTTAGTAGTCTTCTCCTTTAGAACGTCTTGTAGAATCTGATTCGATAAATGAAGGTGAATATGAGATAGTGCTTTACGATCCTTACGTTCTTTCTCCTCTTTTGTCAACAATGACGACATCTTGTCAATCCTTAGCAACACATCATCTAAATCCATGCATGAACTGTAGCATCTTAACTTGCCATGATGAAAATGCGAAAATTTTCTGATCCAACAAGAGAATTTCGTATTTCATGGTTGCCATTAGCCAATTAGGAAAAAAAGCAATGGCTCTGATACCACTTGTTTTGATCAATGACACAATAAAGAAATACGAAATAAAGAAAAAACACTAGATTTACGTGGATACCATTGTATGAAAAAACCACGGGCAGAATAGAAAACTTCACTATGAATCTGAGAGAAATTATAAAGTACAATGAATTGGGAATAAACCCTAATGTGTTGATATAAAGAAAATACCCAAGCAGAAAGGTCCATACCCCCTAATGTCCTAGCACCTCTGCTACCACAACGGATCCCTATTTTTCTCAACTTTTTCTTTTCACAAAACTCGCACCACGAGCCTTCGGGTTAGACATAAGACCAAAACCAAATTTGGGTCACTAAAAACAACAGTTAATGTTCTTGAGACCTTTGTCTTTAGTTTGTGCGACTTCTTTAAAAGTACGGCATTTTCCTTTTTATCGGCAACACTTACATTTGAGCCAAAAATGGGTGTAATGCATCTGAATATTTAATTTGGTTCCCTTGATATTAGTTTTTGAAGTTTGATGTTCTTGAAATGTTCTATTTAGTATGATTTTAGTTTTCTTGTTATAATTTCTGACATTTGAACTTCCAGATTCTGTTGTTATGCAAATTTAAATTGATTTTTTTTTATCATATTTATAGCTTGAAATTTTAGATTTCTCTCAATTAGTGGTGGCTTTCTAACGGGATTATCGCTGCGCATTGCTCATTACGTTTGAGAAGAAATTGTGAAACATCGGTTTTAGTTTGAGTTAACATTGAATTTGCTTCAAGGATGAAGAAGTATGAAATTGATTAATTTGCTTCCAGTTTTAAATTATTTTTCTTTTATTTATTTTTATTTACGGTACTTTATTGTTACTTTGTTTATTTGGTGAGAAAATAGTCAAAATTATTTAGGAGAAGATTACTATCTTAAACGTATGGTGTTGCCCCAAATGACAGGATTTGTGTCACTGAAAGTATATTTTTTTTCTAAAACTACACCAAGTCTTACTTGATTAGATCTCATTATGTAGAACATTTTTTTTTTTTTGGGTTTTTCATCTCTTAGGATTCTGTCACAAGGTAGTGATGACTGTGAGGTGGAAAGAGAATTTCACAAGTTGCAAAAATAATATGAGTACTAAAAGAAGGAACTGGTAGAAAGAATATCTTTGGAGGATCTTAAGTGGGAGAAACAGGCTTCGAGACCAAGAATGAAGAAGGAGGTCCAAAATAGGCTCATGTGAAATCAATGCATGTTAGGTCTTTGGGTATAAGCGAAATCCCCTTTATACAATCACGAAGCTACTTATTGAAAATCCTTTTGAATTGATGTATAGTATTGCTTGTTGTGTTGTTTTCCTGACCTTCGCCAACGGGGACAAGTAGCAGAGAAGAGCAAATGTTCTCGTCTTTGGGCGGCAAAAGAAAGTTGAGTACTAAAACCTATTAGTTTATAACCTAGTGGTCCTATACAATCAAAGACATATAAGCCCAATATTAGTTTTACAACTTTCTTTTAATAGGTTTGAAATCATAACACATTAGTCTATCGAGGTGTCATCAAATAAAAGTGCATTTGCGGATATGAATGAAATGAGGTCAACCATTCAGTCTACAAGTAATTTCTAAACACCCTTCTCTTTTAGCTTTCGAATTTAAGTCCATTTTCCAATTTCTTTCACCTGTTTTCTCTTCTAATTTCTTGATTCTCACTCAACAGTGAAACATCAAACAAATTCCTATAAACAACTTAAATACAGAAAGTACTAAAGAAAAGAGAATATAGAGAAGCAAATAAAGAGGGAAAAGTGATAGGAAAAAAAAAATTGAAACGAAAAATTAAAAAACATGTTATGTTATAAGAATGAAAAGAAAGAAAGAAAAGCCCAGAGAAGAAAGAAGAGAACTTCTAAGATATATTTTTTTCCTTATCTTTCATTATCAGGGATCCCATATATATAGGGGTCTTCATTAATACAATAATAAGTACATCATAATGATCATCCCGGTGATGTGTGGTCATTCACATTCCTCGATGAATTATTTATAACACTCCTTTGAATGACCATCATTGAATGATTAGTCTTATCTCATTAAAAACCTTGCGATAAAACTCGATTGAGATAAAACCTGGATGAAGGGAAAAAGAGTGCAGTATACTAACATCTTTAACAATTTTTCCCCTGATAGTGACATAATACGTCATTTTGAAGACTTTTTACCTGATGCATACCAATATGGTGTACAAACTTCTTGAATGTTGTAGTGGGCAAAGCTTTTGTAAATAAATCTACTAGATTATGGCTGGACCTTATCTGTTGCATGCACATTGATTTCACCATTGAATAGAAGTTCATGAGTATAAAAGAATTTTGGTAAAATGTGCTTGGATTTGATCACCTTTAATATACCTTTCTTTGACTTACGTAATACACGCGACATTATCTTCATATAATATAATGCTATTGGTTTGCTCTTGATAGAAGATAATCCATATGATTTTTTGATGTTTTGTATCATGGATCTCATTGAAACACATTCTCGACTAACTTCATGCATGACAAGTATTTCTGAATAGTTGGAGGAGGTGGCCACCATTGTTTGTTTTACTGACCTCTAGGATATAGCGATATTCGTAAGTAAATATATATCGTATCGTGATCGAGCTTTGTGAGGGTTTGAAAGATAGCTTGCATCTGTATAACCGAAAATTTGTGGTTCCAATGTTTTGGAATAAAATAATCCCATGTTACATGTCCCACAGAGATATCTTAATACATGTTTAATTCCATTCTAGTGCCTTTTAGTTGGAGCTGAACTGTATCTTGCTAGTAAATTAACTGAGAAATGAAATTATGCTCGGACGGAGATGAGGGTGTTCGGACGGAGATGGTTCTCGTCGACTACAAATGTTCGAGCTTAGGAGGAGGAAGCGAAGGATTGGTGATTATTATAGAAGGCGAGAGAGCGGTTGTGGGCTTTTGGATCCACTTTGGAAAGAAGGAACAAAGATTTTATCTAAGGGTGTTGAGTCTTTTAGAAAGGAAGTAGGGAAGAACAACAATAGAGGGCTTGGAATGGAGGGAGAATGGAAGGAGATATAGTTTGGAGTTAAGGAAAAATGATGAAGGGCGGTTCATACTCTGTTCGGTTGCAGACCTTGATGGAAGATGGCATCGATTATCGTTTCCAGAAGGAAATGGCCTGATAAATGGGTAGTCTATGTTAGAGGAAGCTCTGTGGTTCTGAGCGATGGAAAAGCGAGAGGAGAAAAAGTAAGCGATGAAGCCAACGCTACCCTCGGAAGGTGGAGCGGCGAGGAGAGCGAAGCCGGCTTATTCGAAACGGCGACTCCTTTGAAGAGGAAACCAGGATCACGATATGGTTGGATATTAGCGAGTGTATCTGAAATTTTGGGGTCGCTAAGCCAATAAGTGGTGGGAGGATGGAAGTCATCAAGCTTTATACCGCCCACGGCGATCACAGTAGCGTGGGCTAACGAGTTGAAGGGAGAGGGGGGTGTACTAAAAGCAAGTTAGAAACTTTTATTCATGAGTTTTGAATTGGTGGAAGGCGGCGGTTATGGAGAATGGTAAGCGAGAATCTTTGGGAAGCGTCGCCTTGGATGGTGGACCTCGTCAGCCGGGTTGTGAAGGGAGAATAGACAGAATTCAAAGTTTGGATCGGAGTGTTGCTTGCCCTTGCACATTGGGCCGAGAAGGTATGTGTGTGAAAAAGTGGGAGATGGAGTGCGGAGGTTTTGTCTTTTGGATAAAGCGACGAAGGAAGGACCTTGATTGGGGCGAATCTTGGTAAAAAGCCATGGAGTTCTAGAAAACCTTCTTAGGTTAATGCTCGCGGGGGCAAAGAGTTATGAACTTCAAATTTGGTGAGGAGATCAACCAAGAGTAGTAGAGTTTATCCCAGTTTACGAGACGAGGCCTGCGACGGACCCGGTGAAGACGAGAAGGAAAAGTCAGCATGACGACGGGTAGAGAGTTGCAAATGGAAAGAGGTTTCACACTTTTGGAGAGATGCAGTGGGCTGAGAGTCAACAGAAGGTCCAGGGACTGAGTGGGTCAGGTGGAGGAGTGTCCCAGAGTCTAAAGTGTGTTGGGATCCCCAATGTGGGGCCCAAGATATGCTTCGTATCCCAGCGACATGGGGATCAGAAGGAAGAAAGGAGGGAGATACACAAGTCTTTGGCGAATTCGTGAAAGGACATTTTTGAAAGCTGTAGTAGAGAATGCGGCCCAAAACCAAGCCTAGTCAAGCTGGTGTGGAGCGAAGCCAAACGTCATAAGGAGCAAGTAGATAGTCGACAGGTGAAAAATGTGTGAATCAAAGGAGTAAAAAGAAATGCGAGGGTTGAGTGTAGAAAAACAAAATTCTGATACAACCTAATCTCTTCAAAAAGTGGTATTGCGGGTGAAGAAAAGGAGCATCAAGAGAAGTGTTCAACTCATATGTCGGGGCAGAAAGAGGAAAAACTGACGAGTGAGGAGACGGAAGGAGGCGAGTTAAAAAGAAGTAAAAGGAGCGACGGAGAAAATGGAAAGATCTATCATGGTCTTGGATCGGGAATCGATATCAGGTAAGGTTCCGAGAGATACCCACTCCTTTGCAATTGCGGGTGTTGATGGTGTAGAAGATAGGTTTAATGTTGGGGAAAAGTTGAAGAGTACCACATCAGCAGAAGATGGCTGTTTGGACGGAGGTAATGATCGAGGGGTCAACACCCATGTGGGAAGGGAGTTTAAACCAAATTCTTGCCCCCTCAGTATTCCAGGGGAGACATCAATGAGATTAGGGCTTGAGTTTAAAGACATTGGTGCGTGCGCGGCGGAGGCTTGTGAAGGTACGGGGCAGACGGGGGTAAGTCATAGGGAGTTGGCTCTTCCTCGGAGTAGGAGATGTATATCCACGACCCGAGGCGGGGACCTTGGGCGGATTAAACTCACGGGGCGTCGGTGGGTGGGGCCTCTGCCGGGCCAGGGTCTTGAGATGGGCGAATCCGGGGCAGAAGCAGAGTTTTGGATCTGTGATTGGAAACAGAGCAGCTCAGCTATTTCTAACAGGCTGCTCCATATGGATGGGCAGCAGTCATAAATGCTCCGAGACGAGGATGTGGGAGAGTCTAGAATTTGAAACAAGGACTAGTATTAAGGCCTTCTATGCACTCCTAGAGTCTTGAAGCGGGCTAGTTCCGAGGACTCAATTTTGGTGAGGAGAATAACACATTCTTAGGGAAGAAGACATGATACGAGAGGATCTACCTCAGGACGACGTTTGCTTCTATACGAATAGGTATGTCGATAACCTCAACGACCTGTCTCCCTCTTCCCGTTTTTCTGTTTTTGGCCGTCTCTTGCTACCAGGGGGTTTTTCGGGCCTGGGGGGCACTACAGGGTATGAAGATCTAGAATTAATGAGGATGGCGATAGTTGATGGTAGGGGAAGGGGGTGGGATTACGCAGGAGTGACAACGATGGTGGGGAGGGTGCGGGAAGCGATCGGCGAAGAATAGAGGCATCGGGAACCCTCGAGTTAGTGCCTTGTGATTGGGAAAGTAGTTGCTTAGCTAAATTTGTAGTGAATTACAGGCTTTCCAACAAGGGAGTTTGAAAAGAAAGGAGATTTTGGATTTATTGAGGAATTTAGTGGCTCAACAAAAAAGCGGTAAGGAGAAAGGAAACATGTCAGTGTCAAAAAGTGATCGGGAACTAAGGAGACTGAAGAGCACCATTAATTATAATGGAAGCGGACAAGCGAGGAGGGAGGAGGAGGAGGGATAAGGAATATATAGATTAAGTTATAGTAAACTCAAAATTCTATCTTGGAATGTAAGAGAGGCGAACCATCTGAAAAAGAGAGTCATCAAGAATTTTATTAGATTCCGCAGTGGACATGGTTTGCCTTCGAAACTAAGGTGCGAAATGAACATTGAAAATGGTTCGCGACTAGCAGGGTGGGCGTTTCTGACCCCGGAATGACTACGAGCATTTGAAGGGTCCATGAGAGGCATTCTTCGATTTGGGATAAAAAATGCATCAGTTTAGTGGACTCAGCAATTGGAGTAATTTTCGGTTCTTGTTGTCGAGAATGGAAGAGGACGGGTTTCAATGGGATTTTCCAGGGGTGTATGGCCCGGTCGAGAAGAGTCTTAGAGAACTCTTTTGGGAAGAGCTTGGATCCATAAAAGGTCTGTGGGACGAACCATGGTGCGTGGGAGGTGATTTCAATGATTCTATCTCTGTGAGAAAGATTTAAAGGCGAGATTTCATTGAGAAAGATTTCTTAGACATCTGGCGACTTAGAGTTAGAAGATCTCATTCAGAGTGGTACGGCCTTTGGTGACGGGGTGTGCCTTAATGGTAGATCAAAGTCCCGTTTAGGCGATTTGTAGTCTCGGATTGATTGGGAGGAGTCAGCTGTATGAAAGTGATTCGGGCATGCGCCGAGGCCGGTCTCGATCAACTGCCCGATACGTTGGGCGGTGATGGGTAAATGGGCCCTTCACCTTTTCGCCGAATTGATGTGGTTGGCGGGGATTCAAAGAGACCTTGAAGGATGGTTTAGCCTTAAAATCTCCGGTTTCATGGTTCTTCTGAGTTTCATTCTCTCTGTAGTGAAAGCTCACAAGATGATCGAAGACTTGGAGCAGGAGAGTTTTGGATTTAGTGGAAACTAACAAGAAGGCATACTCAGTGGGGTGACTTTGCGGGATGATCTCGAGAAGGAAAGGGATCACGGATCTCGAGGAAGTGGAGGACGGGTTCAGAGCGGCCAGGCTTGAAGCAATTGGGCCCTCGGAGAGATCTCATGGAGACAAAAATCCGGACACGGCAAGGAAGGAGACAGAACAGGGTTCTTTCATAGAGTGCCCAGTGCCACGAGGAGAAGAAATTTTGTTAAAAGTATTAGCATCAATGGCGAGAAAGCTAGAAAGGAATGAGATAAAGGATGGTTTAGTGGCGGCCTTCGAGAATTTGTTTCGATACGGAGGATGGAGACCTTCCCTTCACGATATGGCGATCAATGAGATCGGTTTGAAGCGCTAGAGAGTGGAGGAAAGTTTTGAAGGAAGAAATTTGGGCTGACTATTTACGGTCTTAACGAGTGTCGACCCCGGAGTCAGACGATTTCCCGATAGCTTTAAGTTTTAGTGGGATTTTGTAAGAAGGAAGTCCTAGGTTTTTCGAGGAGTTTCTGTGAACGAGCCGATTTGTCGAAAGTGGATGCGACTGCACAGTGTTGATTCCCAATAAACGGTTGTAGAGGACTTTAAGGATTTAAGAGTAATAAGCCTTGTGGGTGGTTTATACAAGATTAAGACCAAAAGTATTAGCTAACATAATTAAGAGGTCTAGACAAGGTGATTTCTAAGTCTCAATGATTTTGTAAAAAGGCAGATGAGTTTTTGGATGCGGTCTTTGATTGCTAATGAATTAGTGGACCGACCTTGAAGGAAGAAACAAGGGATGGTCTGCAAGCTAGATATTGAAAAAGCTTACGAAAGTATCAGTTGAGAGTTCCTATACCAGGTAATGGGAAGGATGGGTTTTGGCAGCCGGTGGTTAAGCTGGATAAAATGGTGCATATCCAGACTCCTTCACCGGTTCCTCATCAACGAATCCCTAAGTGGCTTGCTTTCCAAGCTCCCAGGGGTTGAGACGAGCTGACCCTCTCCTATCTCTTTGTAATTGGAATGGAAGCTCTCAATTGCTTGATAAACCGTGTGGTTGAAGGAAATTATCTTTATTGTAGCAGGATTGCAGATGGGAGAGGTGGGGATCTTGTTATTTCCCACCTCTCTATCTTTTGATGACCTTTATTTTTGCGAGGCCAACAAAGATCAGGTTAAAAGTATCTAAGCTAGATTTTTGATGTGGTTGAGCGTTATCGGGCCGAAAAGTGGCAAGCAAGCGAAATCATTCCAGTTGGTCCCGATTGGATAATGCGGAGGAGTTAGCTAATGGGTTAGAGGTGGCGCTGGATCCTTCCCACCACATCCACCATAGGCCACTCCCCTAGGTGCCAAGCATGGGTGCCAGGAATTATGGGACTCGATCGAAGAGAGATTTCGAAAGAGGCTAGCTTCTTGGAAGATTCAGTATATCTCTAAGGGTGAGCGAGCCACGTTTATTCGTAGTACCTTGTCCAGTCTTCCAATTTATTACCTCTCTCTCTTCCGAATGCCATGAGAAAGTGCATGCTAGATGGAAAGATCCAAAGCGGGTTTCTGCAGGGTGGGAAGCGACCATGATAGGAAAATTTCTTTGGTGAGATGGGCCACAGTGTGCACGGATAAGAGCAAAGGTGGCATCGAGATTAAAAGCTTATCTAAGATGAATAAGGCGTTGTAGCAGAGTGGGTTGGCGGTTTACTTAGCGAGGAACCGCTTTGGAAGGTTATTTTGTAGTAAATTTGGTGAGTCTTGTGGTGGGCGTACGGTGATATCGAGAGCGGTTATGGGACGCTAGTTTATGAAAGGATATCTATTCGAGGAAGAATAGCTGAGTTTTTTCAGAACTTCGGTCTTTGCCCTTGGGGATGGAAGAATAATCAACTTCTGGAAGGATGTTTGGTGTGGAGAGGAGGCGTTGTGTGTTAGGTATCCTGTACTTTTTAATTTAGCTCTGAATAAGGAGGCCATGGTTGCGGACATGTGGGATAGCGGGGGAGGGGTTGGATGTTGGTCCCTAACCTTCATAAGAGCTCTCAATGATTGGGAGATTGAAGAGATGACAAGATTTCTACGAAACTCTTCACGATCAAATTTTTGGCAATGGGTGAAAGATATGCTTTTATTGAAGGAAGTTAGGTAAAGTTTCTCGGTAAGGTCATGTATAAGGTTATGATATATCCATGGTGATTTTCCCCATGCGTTTGATACGGAATTTAGTAGTGCCTTGAAAATGGGGAATCTTTTTCTTGGGGAAGGCTTGCATAGGCGAAATACTCACTTTGGATAATCTCAAGCAGCCAGAATGGCTTTTGCTAGGATAACTTACGTGTGAGGAGGACGAGAGACCATGAACCACTTCTTGATCCATTGCAGAGTGCAAAAATGTTGTGGGACTTGTTTATGTCAATGGTGGGGATTAGTTGGGTGTTCCCACAGTCGGTCCTTCATACCCACTTTTAGCTTAGCGGTCGCCATGGGAAGGAAAAATATAGACAACAGCTCCCTCGTGTCTTTTGGGCTCTTTGGCACATGCTAAACGGTAGCATTCGAAACTAGGCTACCCCGGCCCGGAAAGTTAAAATTAACTTTATCTCTAATTTGTGGACTTAGAGTAACTTGTACTCTTAGCTAATACAAACTATTTAGATTTCCTCACATGGATGGGGTGTAGGTAGGTTTTGTTTGCCTTGTTTTGGCTTTTTCTGGTTGTTCACGTCCTGTGTACTCATAGAAATTTTCCTTTTTATAATACTTGATTTTCTTGATAAAGCGAAAGCAATGGGTGAGAAAATTAGAGCATAATTGCAGATACATTAGTGCATAAATTGCCTTGAGATATGGTACTTTAGGATCGAAGCAATTCTTCATTTCTTCTTTAAGTAGAAATGGTCTTTGGTCATTTTCAAGCGACCTAACAATATGGAAACTAAGGGGGTGTGATTTATCCATATGAAAGCGCTTCAGAACTTTTTCTATATATGTTGATTGGTGGATTAATACACCATTTGAACAATGCTCAATCTACAAGTCAAGACAATATTTTGTTTTCCTAAGATCTTTCATTTCAAATTCCTCATTTAAGTAGTCAATTGTTTGATGGCGGCTTTAGGGTCTAATCAAAATTCAAATCATCCACATATCTGTAATAATTGCAAATTCAATTGCTACTTTCATGATAAAACACATGGGACAAGTGAATTATTCATATCCTTCTTTGAGCAATATTGGCTTAAGCAGTTATACACGCATTCAACGATTGTTTTAATCCCATATAAATCGTTGTAACTTGATTGAATACATGCTCCGTGGTTTTGAATTCATTACTTCCGGTAATTTGAATCATTTAGGGATTTTCATATATACATTAGTATCAATGGATCCATATAAATAGGCTATGACTACATTCATCAGTCGCATATCAAGTCGCCCGGAGGCGCTAAATATGTTAAATATGTGAAATGTAGTTGCATCAGTTATGGGAGGAATATGCCGCCTGTAATCCAATTCCATGTCTTTGTGAGAAGCCCAGCAGAGTACAGGCATGCTTTATATTGCATGATTTCATTTTGCTCATTTCTCTTTCGTACAAAGATCCATCGATATCCAACAGGTTTTATATCTTTAGGTGTTTGAACTACTGGTCCAAATACCTCTCGTTTAACTTGATGATTTTAACTTTCTATTTTGAATTGCTTCTCCAATTTAACTAATCATTTTGGCGTCGACATTCATTCATATTTTGTGGCTCTGATCTTCATCATTGTATGATGTCCATAGCCACTTGGAAAGAAAAGCACCATACATAAGGGTAATATTTAGATCCATATTTTACCATATCTTATATAATTAATGAATATCTCTTCATTGTTATATATTTTTTTATGGTAAAAGCGGTATTATAGATGAAGGGAAGGTTCCCAGGAGTACAGGATTGTGGACAAGGGAACTGACCAAGCGAAACAAAGCCAAAAACACCTACTCTCATTTAGGATTAGATTCCTGACATAATTAGTTTATCATTCCTATGTAGCGTTAGCCCAAGCCCACAGATTGGATACAAAGTTAGCTTTGATTTTTTGGTCAGTGGTGCCCTCGTTCTCGAACCCTTGACCTATTTCTAGCCCGCTGAGTCCACGATAGGCCTGATAGTGCGGCTAGCTAGATTCTTGCAAGCTTTTTACCTCTGACGGCCCCTTGCCAAGCTAAAGATTGTGAAGCCGCCGTGCGGAAAGATTGACTAGTCCCAGATTGTGAAAAGATTTCACAACATTTAGAACTTTACAATGGATTAGTAAGTGGTCTATATTCCTCATCCTCCTGCAGCACATAAACCATCTATTTACCAAAGGAGTCATTCAGTGATTTGAGTTGGTCAGGTAGACACTTGCAGTAGCTTCCCGAGCAAAGACTCCTATTTTTAGAGGAACTCTTGTTCCAAACTAGGCGATAGGGAAATCAAGTAGGAAGGGTCGAAGCAGCACATATATACTCTTTCTGAGAATCCTTTTCCTTGTCATTCTTGATAACTGACTTGTCCTCACTGAGAAGTGCCCAGGTGGATTAAACTTCGTGAAGGGTATGAAGGAATCTTTGTTACCTCTTCAATCTCCCGATCATTGAAGGTCTTAGAAAAGTTGGGGACCAGCCTTTGACCCCCCATCTCTATCCCGGATGTTCCGCAATCTTGGCCTCTTTGTTTAACGCCAAATTGAAAAAGAGGATATCTCTAGAACAGGGCCTCCTCTCCACATAAACATCTTTTCAAAAAATTGATCCTCCTACCATCCTCTAGGGAGAAGACCGCATTTGGAAAAGCGTCCCTCTTTCTAATTTCCTTCCATAAGCTAGTCCCATATCTGCCTCAAGGGTTGAGGTATGCTGACCATCGAAGACTCACCAAATTTCTTTGTAAATAACTTTTCTCAAAGCGAATTTAAATCGTTGGCAATAGCAAATTCCATTGCTAAGCAACGCCTTGTTCATCTTCGAAGTTTTTATCCCGATGCCGTTTCTCTTTAGGTGCACAATGTGTGACTCACCAAGAGACTTTCTTATCAAGGTCGCTTCCACCCCAAAAAAACTGTCTTTGAATCCTTTCCAATCTGCCCACACAACCTTCGGGGTGCTCGGAAAAGAGAGATGTCATCGGGAGGTTGGACAAAGAACTTCTGAGGATGAGTGTGGCCTTTAAGCCCTTTGGAAATATCTTTGAATCTTCTAGAATGCCTATCTCTTAGGAATCTTTCTTACTGCCAGAATCTAAACATAGTGCTTTATGTTTGGCTCTGAGGGAAGGCCGGGTAGGTCGTGGGAGGAGCGACTTCTGACCAAGCTACGAGGCTAACTCCTCCTATTAGCCGGCACGTAGTGCAATAGAGAGGATTTCGCTTTTGATTAGATTAATTTTCAAACCCCAATAGCTTGAACCACGATCCGGCTTATAAACTTTAATTCATCATTGTGACCTTCTTGAAAGTGTGTCATCGGAGGTGAAATAAGCAGCTCTTCCCCTCTCGTCGGCGATCTTGGTACGAATGGTTTCCATCGATGTGTGTGATTTAACAGGATAGCTTAGGGGTTTCCGTCCCAGATGTGAAGAGGTAAGGATAGGGGACCATGTAATCTCGAACTACTAGAGCTAGGAAGAAGCCGACTAGGAAGAAGCCCATTTAGGGATGTTGATGGGGTGAGAAGAAGTTGTGGAAATGCACCGACAGTCTAGCTCGTCCAGGCTCCCAGAATCCCGTCTAACCGTGGCACGATGGAACTCCCCAAGTGATGGTGTCGTAGGCTTTTTCTATATCCAGTTTACCGTCGAAATCCTGCTCCCTTCTTTTCGGGGTTGAGGTCACTATCTCATTAGCGATAATGGTGCATCCGAGAATCGCGCCCCTCTACAAAAGGCATTTTGGGACTTAGAAATTGCCTTGTCAAGATATATTGATTATGTTGGCGACACTTTTGTCGAATCTTGTATAAGCCACCCCTGGTGATTAACCTTAAGTCATAAAGTCCCCTCCGCAGTCTGTTTCTTGAGGATCAATCTGGAAAGAAATTCGCATTTTAGATGTTTAACAAATCATTCTGTTCATGAGAAGCTGTGAAAAAACCTAGAACTTTCATTAACACAAAGTCAATGAAAGACTAGAGTTAAAAGGAAGCCATCGGTCAGGAGCCTTTCTAGCTGTTAAGACACGAAATCGTAACGATTCCTCCTACGAAAAGTTTCCTCAGCTAGCGACTTCCTCATGCAGATCTCATTGAGAGTAAAACGGGAAGGGGAGGGACGCCATCCGTAGAGTGAGAAAGCAAGTTTTGGAATGCATTCACCAGACTTCCTTAATCTCAACCTCCTTATCAAGCTTTCTGCTGTTGATACTGATGCTTTTAAGGCAATTTCTTCTCCTGTGAACCATCACGTGAAAGAACCTGTATTCATCGCTGCGCAACGAGTCACGGATTTTTGTCTCGGGAGGTCTCCTCCATCGGGGCCCGACTTGCAGAAATCATCTGGCCTTAGTGCGTTCCTCGGCTTCACTCGAGTCTCGGGCCTTTCCTTCTCGGGGCTCATCTCGGGAACTGCACCCTCTGAGCATCCTTCTTGACAGTACCCGACTTTGCGAAAACATCTCTGTTCCAAGTCTTGAGTAAACCTTTCAGGGCCTTTTACTTTGCAGAGATGATGAAACTGAATGACTCGTAAAACTGAAGATTCTGCCACCACCCTTTTAAAATCTCTTTGAAACCCTCATATTTCAGCCACATTAATTCGAAACGAAAAGGGGAGGGTCTTGTTCTAACACCCTCACTGTCCAACATAATGGGGAAGTGATCAGAGACTGGTTTGGGCAGGCGTCTGCGGATCCTGCAATTTGTGACTCTCCCGGTCTGGAGAGGCGAAATACGTCTAAGCCAGGGACATTAATCTACCGGTGGGTATTTTTGCCCGAGTGTAGGCTCTCTCGAGAGGAAGGTCTGCCAATTGGTCATTCGGCCGCGTCGAGAAAGCCTTCTCATGGTGTTGGAAATCCTGCCACCTACAGATCTTTAGTTAGGAGAAGAATGTCATTAAAATCGCCTCTTGACACACAGGAGGTCTTCCCAGGCCTGATCGAGACCAAGCTCTTCCCGAAGATTCTCGAGCCTGCTACTCAATCGGGCCATACGCCGAAAAAACCGGTGGAAACCGTCTTACATAAACAAGCGAGAAGGCGCACGCCAGATACACCATGCGATTCTTCTTTTATCCCGAGAAGAAGAATACCACCATGGACCCTCGGCATTCAAGCTCTCAGTTCGGAACCGACCCACCCCGAGGCTAAGTGCCATAGCATTATTCATTTGTTCTGGACCTTAGTTTCTTGAGGCAAACTAAGTCCTACATTAGATGCAGAAACTCTTGATCACTCTCCTTTTTATTAAATTCATTCACGCCTCTAACATTCCATGATAAATTTTAATCTTCATTTTAACTTTATTAGTAGATTCCCCTGTCCCTTCCGTCTTTCACCTTGTCTTCTTCCCATTATAATTATTATATGCGCCAGGTTTCTTAATTCTCGCTCGCTCTTTGACAATGTCAAGCATCCCTTTCCCTTACCGAGTTTTTGTGCATCGACTAAGTTCCTGTGATAATTTGTGTCTCCTTTTCAAACCCTTAGTGAACCTAAGAAATTGCTAAATTTGGCGACGGTATTTTCCCCATTTCTGCGTAAGTCAAGCTGCGATGACTCATTTTGGGCCTGCCAGCCGTCCTTTGGTACATTTGCGTAGTGCCCTCCTTTCTTGATTAACGCGGCGAAAATCTACTCCCCATTCCACTGGCGTGATACCTTCAGCATAATGGTTCCCAGTATATCTCAGTTGATACTCTGCGAGACGACCCCCACGGTAACAGACGACCAAAAGCGAGAGATAAGGGAAGAAGGGAGAGTTTGTTCATATAGGTTCGTCGCTGAATTTTAGGCAGGTCATTTTCTGACTAAAGTCCTCTCTGTTCATGACTTCCCAATTGTGTGGCGTTCCCCTTATTGCCATCAGGCATTTGCCGTTTGGTTGCAGGGAGACCTCGACAGCGACTCACGACTCGATGACCCCTTTCCCTTGCCTCGCCCACGGGTAGGCTGAAATGACTCGTGAAGAGAGGAACTGTTATTGGGTGTTGGGCCTGGGTCGGTTTGATTGGAACGAACCAAACCTAAGTGCGCCTGGGCTCGATGACTCAGGACGAACCATTGCCAGAAGCCCGACCCGCGATCCGTGAAACTAACTTGACCTGACCCGAAAACCTCCTTCTCTTGAGGCTTGGGTAGGATCCGCCATGCCTTACTCGACGGCATGGGCCACGTCCCTGCGAACTTCCCCAGGCACTCTGCCTTAAGATTCACTATCCTTCCCGCATGAAAGATGTCATCACCTTCATCCTCAGGCTTTGATGTCGATGATCTCTCCTGAGAATTGTGGAAGCCCCGACATGTTTAATCTCTCTCTGGCTCGGTTTTAAACTAGAACCACCAGCGGGAAGGGGAAGGGATTTAATGTCTTCTCCCTCGGAAGAATCACCTTCTTGCTCCTCGGAGCATTGAATCTACAAAGATTAGGCGTCTCTCCGGAACCTTCATGAATTAGATCCCGACTTAGAGTCGTAAAGGCTTTCTTTTCTTGATGACTTCCCTCTTTACTTCCCTCGACAACATCCTTCTCACCTTTCTGTGCTTCATTTGAGTTGTTATCCTTGCTTTTTAGATTTTGTGTTGGCGCTTCTTTTGTGACCTTTCTCTTTGACCCCGAAGTATCGGTTAAGATTAGCGAATTGGGGTTCGCCGTGCCCATTACTTTCTCACTAAGCATCCACCAGCACTACGTCTCGATGCCTTAAACAAAACATCTTAATGGGCCTTGCTGCATTCCCCTTATGATTTCGTGGGCTTTGGCCCGCAACGACGCCTTGAAGACCACTTGGGCTTTGGCTTGCCTCATCCACGGTGAACCTAGGTTGCATCTCAAGGTGTCCCTTGGTAATTTAGATCCCTCCTCTCTCCACCTCTCCCCCATAATCTTTTGAATTTCACATTGGGATATGGGCCCTTTTCTGGTGATCCCAACGCACTTTAGATACTGAAGCAAGCCGCCTTCTGTCTCGCATTTTTTGTAGAGACTGCTATTGACCCTTATCCCTTTGCTTCTCTCGGAGAATGGGACTCGTTGCTCCCCTTTCTGCAATCACGCGCCTTGTGGCGCGTATCTTTCCTTCATCTTCCACTCTAGGATTTGTCATGACTGTTTCTCTTACATTAATACTGTGAGGATACACCTCAGATTACCCTTGGTTGGATCTCCACCATAATTGGAGTTAAGTAACCGGCCCATAATGATTAACATATGTAGGTCTTAGACTTTCATTTTAACGAGGATTCTTGCCCAAAGAAGATTCTTCCTTAGGCTTGTTTCCTTATCATGGCTCTGAAGCCTCCTGACTATCTCAGATTTTTACGAGAATTTCTTACGTCACAGTGTAAGGGTAAACCCGACCCACTCTTATCGAACTTCTTGGTCTTGGCTATGCGCTACCGTCTGACAGTTAATGAGTACATAGTTCGAAGCAAAACTTCCCATGCGGAATCCATTGCTATTCTCCATGACCCGTCTGCACTCTTAGTCAAATCAAAACCCGTGAAGAATAGGTTACGATTTAAAAGGATGAAAGAACTATATTCACTTGACCTCAAGCCTTCTTGGCACAAGCTTCCACCTGCGAAGATATGGAAGTGTTTGTTCTTGTTTGTGACTTCGACTTCCACCACTCCCATCTTTGACCCTAAATCCTTTTTAATAAGCAATCGCTAATATCCAACCATAATGCATCCTGATTATTTCCGGATGCCATTGTATCCGCACGTGGCTGACTTTTTACTGATCTCGCATTAGATTCTCCGTCTTCCCAAGGAGATTGATCTTTGTTGGCTTTCTTTTTTCTCCACTGCTTACCTTAAATCCCATATCTTGCAATGCCTCTCCTAACAGAGTCCATCCGTTTACCAAACCATTTCCTTCAGGAAAGAAAAGGCTGTGCCTTTTTCCATCTTCATCAGCAACCGAGCACAGTATGAAACGCCCAGCAGCGTTTTTCTTTGATTCCAAACTATACCTCTACCATTCTCACCATTCCACCTCCGTAAATCTTTCCTACCTCCCTACAAGGACTCAGCTCCTTGGTAGGATTCTTACCCCTTCTTCTTTAAAAGCAGATCGAGCTCTGGCCTTCGTCTTCACATTATGATTACCTGCACCTTTCTGCCTTCCCCCTCTACCTTGATCTCGAAAGACTTGGAGTCGACGGAGAACCATCTTCGTCCGAAAACCATTTCTTGACAATACGCTTAACCTTTCATTCAATGCCTCTCCTAACAGAGTCCATCCGTTTACCAAACCATTTCCTTCAGGAAAGAAAAGGCGGTGCCTTTTTCCAAACTATCCACCCATCACTCAAAATATTATACCAACAAATGCAATCCATATCACATCGTAATGGCTAACACTAAATGTTACGGTTTTGTTGTCTAGCTTGAATGAAACTGTTCTTGGAACCTTACATGTTATGAAGAGATAGCTCTCTTTTCAGAATTATTGTGATTGGCGATCAATCGGAAAGATTCTCGAGAGTGTTAATAACCCCGAGGAGGTGTTACGTACTTTACGCTTATTTCCAATCCAGGCACAGCTCTAGGGTATAGGTGAGTGGTAGTGTTCCTCCCCCTTTGTACCTCTTGTGTACTCTTTTGGGGAGCTTTGTGCTCGTTTATTAATATATTTACGCTCTTTACATGCAAGTTCTTCTAGATCGATTCAAGCCATGAAAACATTTTGAAGATATCCAAGTTTTATAACCTTCACGACCGCGGAGAAAAGCGAAAAAAATAGGGCACAGACCAACAAGAACAGAGAGAGATGGAGAGCCGAGTTTCATTGTTATATACTGGTACAATCTCATGAGATAATTGTTCAATTGATGCCTCTACAGGGGTTATTAGTTCATCATTTAATCCTTTCACATTTGTTTTCTCTTTAAGAGTGTGCTCTTTAGGAGCATTGAATTTAACACTTTTCTTTTTTCTAGGAATTGTATCTTTTAAGCCAATAGTCGTTTAATTGTGAAGCCTTAGGCTCATTGGCCACGCTATGTTTCAATTTTCCCATTGGAATTTTAATCCATGCTAGGATATTTGCAGCTGGTATATGTGATTTTGACATTTTTGTAACATTTGTTGAATCAATAAATGCATCAGGCGATCGATTTGCAAGATTTTGTAAATGAATTATCTTTTGGACCTCTAATTGATTGCTTTGTGAGGGGGTTAAGATAAGAAAAAGAGATGATTGATCCGTCTAATTTCATCATTCTTCTAGAAGCCGACTTTTTTCCTCCCCACACAAATTACGGGAAAACATCTTCATTAAATATTGATCACAAATCGACGGAGTAAAAACCTCACATGTAAAGAGGGCTCAATATAGTTAATAATAGATGATTGAAAACCAACACCATCTGAGGCAGCGTTGAGACTGAGATTTAGTTCATGAGAAGAGTGGAGTGCGGGGAACATAAACCTTTTAACCAAAACACGTAAATGTGAAATATTAGGTTGATAACCTAGAATAAGTTGTAATGAGGATAAATCTTGATTGGTTATTTGTAGGACAAAGGCGAATTAAATTATGACATGAATAATAACATGCCTAATCTTGGAGTAAGGCAATTTGGTATTAAAAAATAATGGTCTAGCAATTAATTGCAGACGTTTGATAAAGGATTCATTCAACCCATTTTGAGTATGAACATGAGCAATTGAGTATTGAACATCTATTCCAATGGACATACAATAATCAATAAAGGCTTGAGATGAGAATTCACCAACATTATCAAGACGAATTATCTTGATAGGATGATCAAGGAATTGTGCCATGAGTAGAATTATCTGGGCTAGTAATCTAGCAAATAAGCATTCGGGTAGAAAGAAGACATACATGAAGCCATCTGGTGAATGCATAAAAATTAAAACCATAAAATAACAAAAAGGTCACTAGGTGGTGAATAGACCTGAAATGTCCGTTGAATAAGTTACAGAAATGCGGGGGATTGAGACGCAATCTTTGTAAGATGGTCTAATAATTAATTTGCCAGCGAGCAAGCGGTACAACTAAAATCATGAGATTTTAAGATTTGTGCCTTGTTAGCGGATCTTGGATTATAATTTTTGAACTATCTGACGCATCATTGAAAGTCTCGGGTGTCCAAGCCATTCATGCCACAATAAAAATGCTTTTGGATCATTGAACTTCTGGTTCATGATAGCATGAGATTCAAGAAGTCTAATAGTTGTTTGATATAATCCTTATGATGAAGAAATCAATTGTTCCAAGATTTGTTTTTGCCCAGTAATTAGTAAATACTCATTTCCATTATGATTCATAGTTTCGATATGATATCCATTTTGACGAATATCCTTGAAACTAAGTAAATTTCGATTAGATTTATTAGAATAAAGGGCATCATCAATTTGAAACTTGGTGCCATTAGGCATAACAATAGTAGCTTTTCCGGAGCCTTTAATTAGGTAAATGGGACTTGAGATAGTTTGAACATTAAAAGGAACTAAAGTTAAGTTTGAAAAGTATTTCTTATCATAAAATTGCTGTGAGTTGTGGCACGATTAACAAGACATGCATCTCCGGAGAATGATCCATATATTTTCAAAAAGAAAGACAAAATTTAAATAAAAATGCTCGGTTGTATTAAATATGTAATAAAGTAACTTAATAAGCATGTTATGTTAATCCTGCTTTACATTGCATCACGATCGAATGGTCGATTTTCCGCGGATCTTGAAAGTCGGAGACATATCGAAATGAGTTAAGGTATTGCCTTATCATTATCAATGAATATCATCAATTTGATTGTTAGCTTAACTGGAGGGGAGACTTGATAAGGATCGCGAGGATCCATTGTCCATGACCATTAATAAAGTTGGTCTGATTTGGTTATCTTTTCCTTTGATGGAGGCTTGATAAGGTTAACGAATGTAGCCATACGGCAGTGCGTGACCGGCGACTTTTCATTCCATATGCAGCCAGCATTTAGTCTCATAAACCCTTTTTGTTATGTGGCCTAGGTTGCCTTTCCATTAATATTCCCGAATGATTCATCTTATTTGGTTATTGGGTTGTTTTCTTATTGTGAAGTTGATTATAATCACCTTGATTCCAAGAAATACTAAGACCACGACTCACGACCTCGGCCGGAGTCATAAAAATATCCACGCCTTAAGCCCACGCCCACGTCTATTAGTTTTGAATTGTGGCATTGGCTTTGTGATGATATGGGTCGTGGGAGTGAGATTGGTGGTTTTTTAATAACAATTCATTATTCTGCTCAACTACAAGGAGACATGGAATTAACTCAGAATATTTGGTAAAACAACGCTCTTTATATTCTTTGCCCTCGGGACATTTAGAGGCGTGAAAATTAGTCACGTGTTTTCTCGAGCATCTCTCATCCTGGGCTTTTCTCCACATAATTTTAGGCTACTTGAGTTAATTTTGAGCAAAGAGTGTTTGTGTCAACGACCCACTTAAAATCTTGTGATCGTAAATGAATCCAATCATAATGGGCCCTTAGAAGTATTACGCTCTTATGATGGTCATACCGTTCTTTCAAACTTTTCCAGAGGATCAATGGATCCTTGAGCGTAAGATATTCACTTTTGAGGCCTTCATCAATATGATGGCGAAGGAATATTAAAGCTTTAGCGCGATCCTGCTGGGATGCAGTATTTCTTTCTTTGATAGTATTTCCAAGATTCATAACATCAAAGTAGATTTTAGCATTCAATATCTAAGATAAATAATTCTTATCCTATAAATATTAGAAGGCGAAACAATTTAGACTTAGTATTAGTCATTTCTGAAATAATTAACATTATATGAACAAAGTGAAAAGACATAGGAAGATTATAACTTAATAACTTAAAATTTAATAATAATATATCTAATCTCAAGTGGTAATGTTTTAAAATGAGAACTTGAGGGCTATGGTTCAAATTTCCCCATTCTATCACATGGAGAACAGTGCATATTTTCAGGTTATGAATCAATGACGGAAGAAATATTTATCATCTTAGATTTTCATAACTTCAGGCTATGAATAACGTCCAGTTTTATAGCTTCTAGCTATAAAATTTTCTTCGGAAAAGAAAGAAAAGGAAAAAGGAAAAATACATACTTAAAATACCTTACTGGTTTTGTGACTTTGTTTGTATGAGCTCTCGTGCTGATAACCTGTTATAAAGAATGAAGAAAAGAATAGAGAAACTAAGAGAACAAAGAGAGAACTCTAAGGTTTTTCTCATATATTTGCATTATCAGGGATCTCTATATAGGTGTTTTAAATTAATATAGTAATAAATAAATCCATAATGATTCATCGGTAAATGTGTGGTCATTCACATTCTCAATAATTATTTTATTATAATTTAAACTTAAAAATTAATTTTATATATTTATTCAAACTCATTTTATTTGTTTATCTATATTATATAAACACTAAGAAATTAAAAAATACATGAAATTTTGAGGAATTTTCATTATGTTTGATTTTTTTTTTTATATTTTTACGGTAAAATCAAATGTGAGAAAATCATTTTTTTTTAATATTTTTTTCTTTTTCTAATACTTCCTAGGTTCCAACAGTACCCGTAGTCACAAGAATACCAATTATATGTTCAATATTGATGTGCTCCATATATTGTTAAATAAATAAATTAATTAATTAGTTAATTCCTTAATTTTCATGGTGAAGGAGTCAAAATCCAATTTCTAATTCTAGTAAATTCCATGCACAAATCGACAACCCCACAATTTGGAGCCTGAGCCGCCATAACTTGGTTTGGACTTGTTGAATTTATCTAAGAGAGTCCAGCTCTTTTCCAGGTATTAATGCTTTCTATGCCTAAAGTTAACTAACTTTCACATTATTTTCAATGACATACTTGTCAATTCAACATTCAAAGTATATCGTTTTCCTACTACCTTTCCAAAAAAAATAACATGCCTTGTCTGCATCTTAATCTACACTTACTCTAATATTTTTCAAGTTACATATTTTAAGAAGAATTTTACTCGTCCCAACTTTGAAAACTTCAACCCAAATCTTAGGTTGGGTACAAGTTAGGCTGTTATTCCCTTACTTAAATCATAAAAATTATAGACCAACCTTATTATAAAAACCATAATAAGTTTATAGAGCGTTATTACCTTGTTATCCTCCAAATAAAATGTTGTCTCTAGAAATAGTGTAGGTGTCTGTTTGGTTATAATTTTTGAAATTTGTTTTATGTTCTCAAAAACAAGAATAATAAGGAAAACATGTTTGGTTTACGATTTTTTTTTCTAGAAAATACAAAGAACACAGAAAATACTAAATTTAGATAACAAAAAGACTTTTTAGATAACACCAAAAAGATGTTATCTGTGTTTTCTAAAAGGTTCTCAGAACAAATTTAAAAAACAAGAACTAAACATACCCTTATTATAGTCTAGCATTCAAGCTCTCTTGAAAGAACACTATGTTTTTTGAACTACAACTCCTCTACACTAGTGTGACAACTAGGGTCCCATAACCATAGCTACCAATTGTGTGTTCATGCAAATATAGACATATCGAACACAGTCTTTATTTTATTAAGCTCCTAACTTTTGATACAAAGATAATGATTTTCATTATCTTTTACCTAAGATTATTCCCAAGCTTCAAAGTTTATAAAATTCACTTTCTTCATGTGCTATAGCATTTTATGTAGTTTTTTTGGTTAAAGGTAATAATAACTTTTAATGATATAGGTATTACTTGTGATCATCCCAAGTACTAACTTAGCCTGATGAGAGTATGAAACTTGAATTATTTTAAAAATTCCAGGATTTATTAATTTTTTATTTGAAGTGCGTTTGCTAAAATTTTGGTACTCTAATGATTTGAAATTGTTTTATTGAAAGAAACTGTTCAGGTGGCTAAATTTCAAAGGAAAATCTGAAATCAACATCCATCCTTTTCAAAAACAAAAAGTTATCATAACTTTTAGTCTTTAATTTTCATCAAATGTGAATGTACGTTTCTTTGTTTAGTTGCTAAACTTAATTTTGAAAGTCAACAAAGTTAAACGAAATATAGAAAGATTAAATCTTGAAGGAGTGATCTAGAGTTATAAAACAAAGACTATCGGGTAGAATTTAGCCCTTAAAAAACATTCGCAGGCATGGAAACTTAGAAAATAAGTATGAGTGAATTGAATGAATGTTTAATTAAAAGCTAGAGGATTTAGTGATTTTGTTTGGACTATTAGAGCAGTTAAGTAGGAAAATTTGAGATAGTGGTCTAACTACTATATAATAAATCATTAATTATATATATTTGATAGGAGTAAATCATTAATTATATTTTATATTTTGCCAATGTAAAGATATTCATGAGGAAGCTATACTCTCTTATTTGAATATTATGGTAACATTGGAGAGCAAAACACCGTAGACCACCAACTAACTACGCAATGATACATTTAATTTGTATCCTATCCACCTTATTGGAGGTGCGAAAGTGTGGAAAACAAATTGGAATGATAGATAGATAAAATAAAATAAAATACTAGGAATATAATTATGAGAGAAAAGGAACTTTATTGTGTACTATTATATATTCTGATCACTCTTCTCTATTCAATATTATTACATAATCTTTGATTTATAACTACTCAATCAAAATAAAATAAAATCTCATATTAAAAGAAACTTTCTACTAACTTGAAATTTTAAATATTCTCAAATGCTCAAAATAGAAACTAAATATAACAACTAAAATATTATTTCACGAGATTTTAGAAACTAAACATAATTCAAATAGTTTCCAAATCGAGTTTAGCAGAACACACGTATTACTTCACCTTATTTAAATGATTTTACTGAGTCGATATTACTTGGCGATAAGTAGGGAACGGTAATCAACTCACTTGATTTAAATCATATTATAGAGATTAATGAAGAAAAGAATGCAATATAATTCTTCATTCCTTCCCCCAACATGTGTACCCCATCTTGCTCTTCATAAAAAGGCAAGAAAATCGGTGATCGAAGGGAGCTATTACTAGGCCTTATGTAACATCTCGAAATATACTGTGATTTCGAACATTTGGGTATATTATAAGCTAAATGGAAATTTTAGGAAAATAAAACAAATACCCGAATTAATAATGAGAGACAAGGGTAAGTGGTCTTTTACTGCCATAGGACATAAATGGCATAAATCAATAAGTTATGATGCAAATGACATAAATCAATAGTTATATGTACCATTATGGAAATAGAGAAAAAGATGGAATTGAAATTGGAATGAATGGGAAGGGCTTAAGTGCAAAATGAGAGAAAGTTAAAAAGTCAAAAAATGGATTTTATTTGAAGGCCAAACATGGCCTTAACTAAACATTTGGATAAGACCAAATTTGGTCTCCCGAGAGAAAATGGTAGCAGAGGGAGAAGAGAAAGAGAGAGAAGAAGAAAGAGAGGAAGAAGAAGAGGAAGGGAAGGAGATCAAGCAAGCTAAGAATAAGGTATGGAACTTGGATTTGGTATGGGCCATGGGCTTTTAAGAAAGCTTGGGATTGTTTTCATACAATTGCATGGTTATTAGTTAGTTCCCCCAAAAACCTAGGGTTTTGTGGGATTTCATCCTAACCTAGAATTCTTAAAAGTAATCTTAGTAAAACCTTGAATGAGACCCGAAGCACATGAAATCCTCCTTTGAGGTTGGATTCATGGATTCAATGGCAAGTAATGAGTTAGGGTTTAGAATAAGCCTAACTAATTTACATGTTAGGGTTATGTATAGATCATAACCCATAGAATGAGTTGAGAGTAATTCATGAAGGATTTTGAAATAAAGTATTGAAAGAAAGAATTAAGTAAAATTGAGGTTATAGGATGAATTTGGAATGGCTTTGGTGTTTATGGAGTATAGGGTTGATGTGGGTATCAAAAATATGGAAAAAGGAGAGAAAATACGCGTGCAGGCGTTTTAGTTATGTACTGCAGTACAACTTGAACATGTACCGGTGCACCCTTCAAAGCAGAACATGTACGGTGCTGAGTCACACATGTAAGTACAACCTGTCTGTTTTCCGAGTTTGACCAGTTTTTCGTATTTTGGCCATAACACTCATTTCTTATCCGATTTGGTGATTCGTAGCCAATTAAAATATACTTCAAGGAGAACCATCCATATAAAATAGACATTGTCAAATTATGACTCTAAGTGGCCAAAGTACTCGAAGTGGGACCAATAATAAATAAATTCTAGTTTCAGTGTTGAACATAGAAAGTCGGGTTGTTCGGACGTGGCTTGAGTTCCAGTGCTCCAGGTGGGTGATTCCAGTTGGAATGGGAACCCTTAGCACCTTAGCTTTAAATAGTATAAGGACATCAGTGTCAAAATATAAAGTTGAACCCCGGAAAAATGAGTAATACAAACTGTCACTAGAAAAATCGGTAAAATGACTAGTTGGCATGAAAATGCCATAACTTTAGATTTTGGATGATCCGATTGGATTGATTCCAATTTCGTAAAATAGATTCATAGAGAATAAGAAAATATGAATGATTGTGATCTCATAGACATCATACTTCATAAGTATATGAAGTCTTTATGTGTAATAACCATGAAACAAGAAAAATATAAGAAATACAATATGTATGAATATGTTCATAAAACATGAATATGATAATATAGGATATGTCATAAGATATGATAGGTATAGAAGTCATAAAGATATGATAAGATATGATAGGATATGTCATAAGATACGATAGTCTAAAAGTACACAATTGATAGACACATATGAATATAAGAGTATACAATGCGCAGACATATGATTAATCATGCATAGAAGCAATAGATGGAACATGATAGAAATATAGAAGAAGTATATGGATAGACAAAGACATGTGATATCGTAAATGATAGAATATATGATAGTTATCTAGAAAATGAATAAAATGGAACATGCTAGGAACACATGATAGAAATGCGTAAATTCTAAGAACGATAGAGATGAGCAAAAGATGACAAACCATAGGAATGAGTACATGTACATGAATGATGGATATGATGCATAAATGATATAAAGGAATATGAATAGATAAAGATATATATATGACTATATGAATACAAGAGTGCATAGATGCATTCATGATATATGACAGGATTACATATATGATACGTAGACAAAACTAAATGATACAAATGATGAATATATGTATTATAGAGATATATGAGAACCATAATATGAAACTACGAATGAGAACTAATACGAGTAAAGTAGCATTAGTATATATGCATACATGAAATATGATAACAATAGTTAGCTCTGGCCCTTTATGAGATATGTCTGAAAATGTAATAAAGGCGATTGTATGCTTAGGACACAGTAAGAGGGGATAGATAGGCATGCCTATAGGGAGAAGATACGATTGCTGCGAGCATATTCATAGGCAATGTGAGGCCGTTTGAGTGGGTAGTATAGATCCCGTTTGGATCGTTGGCGCAAGGATCACCGCAATGGGCGAGATCAGCGCGCAAATGCGGTGATAGTACGCCGATGCCAGATAGCATATGGCATAGGTCAGCGTCGTCTGATGTGATACCTTCGAATGATAACGGCGGAGATCAGCGCCTTGTATAGTGATGGTAGCCGAGGTACATAGTTTCCGGTAATCAAACTACAAGGTGATACGCGGACATGAAACCTAAAAGGAAATGACATGTATAGAATATATGACATGATATGAGAAGCATAGCACTACTATGCGATGAAAGTATAGACGGTTACAAATACAGTATATGAAAGAGAAAAGTATATGACAAGTATACAAGTACAAGAAATAAAGTGTAATGACACGAAATGTATATGACAGATAAAGTATATGAAAAGCATATGAAAAGTACAGTATATGAAAAACAGAGTATATGAATATCATATGAAAGTATAGTATATAACAATATAAGATGAAAAATACAGTATATGACTATTATATGAAACGTATAATAGGAAAACAGTATAGGAAATGCACAGTACATGAATATAGGTATATGAAAACAGTATATGAATATAGTACATAGAAAGAGTACAAAATATGTAGTACGAAAAGGATAGAAAGTAGATAAAAGAAAAGGTATATGAAAAGTATAGTATATGGAAAACATAGGAAAATATAGTACATGAAAGTATCATCTGAAAAGCATACCAAAAATCTTGACGTGAAAAGTATAAGAATGTAGACAAAAGTACAGGACAGTATAAGATAGGTTATATGAAAGTATACGAGATAAGAATGTATATGATATATGCACAGTATACAAACATGAAAGGAAATGAACATGATAAGTATAGGATATGTAAAAGCATAGAGCAGAATCTGATAAAAGTAGATAAAAAAGATATGCAAAGACATAGAATATGTGCCGAAAGAGATTGTCATCTGATAAGCCCAGTATATGTGATAGATAAGTAATTAAAGTTATAGAAATCTGTATAGATAGATGATATGCATATGTATAAGCTTGTGACAGTTGCCATTGGTGGTTGTCCATGCTTATGTTCCCACTAAGCGTAAAGCTTAGCACGGGTGTTCAATCCGTGTAGGTACAGAAGCAGAAGACAGGATAGAAGAGACGGGACATTCCCGCATCGGGCAAAGCGGTAGGCTGAGATGAGTGCTCGCGTGACTGCTTCGCGATCTCACGATGTTTGTAATAAAAATTGTACATGTATAAGTAGATGGGTTTCTGTATATGTGTATAGATTGTGGCGAACCTGGGTGGTAGTTCTTTGTATATGTACAAATGATTTTTGTTATTGCCCAAAAATTGTTTGTGCACCCAGTAGGCGTCTGGTCTGACTACGAGAAGAGCAATTCGATGAGTCAGGTAAAGTATAGTATATGAGTATAGATGGCATCACGCCCCGGACTTGAGTTCGGATCATGTAGGTCGGAGCCGGGATGGCGTGACATTATCGATCCTCATTGCATTAGTTCTTGCACCATCTTTAAATTTTATTTGGTAATAGGGATAGCGATATGGTCTCCGCTCACGAGGTCGATGTTTGATTGTAAGAGATCTCTCACGGTGATCATGCGGCCTCTTTGAGGGTAAGTTGGTGGGGGACTCAAATACCTTGGAGAATTCGGTTAAACCGGGACAAGTCCGTGGGAGAGGGCTTAGTTGGGAAGGATTAGGAGAGATTTGAAATAGGAATCTCATTACATTGGGGACAATTTGAATTCCTTATCGGATAAGGCTTCTAGGTGGCACATAAGCCATTGAAACGTGCATGACTTTCCTCCAACCTTGTAAGTCATTGTCATTTCTTGTAGTCCATCTCTATTGGCCTAATGGTCTCTGTGATGTACTCCCAAAACCAATTGGAGAGCTGGGCTGGAGCCCTCGACGAATGAAGTTTCACATGGTAAAGCTTTACTAGAGCTTGCAAAAGTTAGATTTCAACCTACTTCGATCCTTTGTATACAAAGAGAGTTAAGCCACATCACTAGGTTAGTTCTCCAAATCTTGCAGACATAAATTCCAATATATTATTTTTGTAATAGTCTTAGATACTCACGATGAGCAGGTGTCAAATAGCACATACAGTTTATTAAGGTATTAATTAGATACTACCATATATGAAACACAATTATTTTTATGATCAAACCGTAATGAGCCATGTATTTTGTATTTTCTATCGTCTTTACAATTATTCTCAAATTAATACGGGCTTACAAGATTTCCCTTTATCTTATTTATAATAACATAACACAATAAATCGGCGTTATAAGTAAAATACTTTATCATTATCATAAAAGTTTATTCCAAATTAACAAGAAGCAGGCCGCAAGCTGGCACCAACTGAAAAAAGCGAAAATACGAGAAAGCATTTATTCCCACAGCTTATTACATACCATGGAAAATGAAATACATAAGCTAGTACAGAGCATACTATCTTTATTTGTGTGACAATATCTCAGCATCATATTGGCACGGGGTCTATAAGCAGCATCGAAACATCTCATTTTCATCACTTCTCCGAGCTCACATTAATAGATCCTTCTGCTCCTTGTATATAACATCTCCTGATTTAGCAAAATTTAGTAGACGACTAAGGAGAAGCATTGGAACCACAGTAGGTCTGAGGCACTCTTGATTTATATCTTTCCATGCATTCTCAATTTGTTTGTGAAACTCTTCATATGCTTGTTGCTCTGAGATACAATGTTGATTCATGTAACATTCGTGCTTGATGCAATATGCCCCTATAACACACTCAAGCTGCATAACGGTAATATAAGGTTTGAAAATAGAAGTAGATATATAAGGTTATGTTTAAGTACAAAGGAAAAGAAAAAGAAAAGGTCGAGGAAAATTGTTTCTTATAGTTTAGTTGTTTAAACTCTGGAACCAGAAAAATACTAAAGAAAAAATTAGGGGAAAATAGAGAGGAAAAGCGGAAGGAAAGAAAATTTAGAGGAAATTAAAAGAAATCGGTTTAAATTTCATAAATTAATTTTATATGTTCATTCAAACTCATTTTATTTGTTTATCTCTATTATATAAGGACTAAGAAATTTAAAAATATGTAAAATTATGAGGAATTTTGATTATATATGATTTTCTTTATATTTTGCGGGTGGGGAAACCAAACATGAAAATCATTTTCCTTAATTTTTCTTTCCCTAGTATAACCGTTCCAAACTGAAATGAAAGATTTTTAGGCTATGTTTGGTTCCCAATTTGAGGAAAATGCAAGGAAAGAAACTATGATGGAAAAGTAGAAGGAAAAAATGAAAGAAACATAAAATAGATTAAATTTAACTTATAATATTTTTATTTGTTCCTTCAAACCAATTTTATTTATTTTAACTCATAAATATAGAACTAAATAATTTAAGAATATGAGGATTTTTAAATAATTTTTATTTATATTTGATTTTCCTAGAAAATTTTCCATTAGACAATCAAATATAAAAATAACTTTTTAGTATTTTTTTCTTTCTTTATTACTTTTTGGGAACCAAATATAACTTGTTAAGAAAATCAAATATAAATAAAATTCCAACATAAACTAACATATTTTTGAATTATTAAATCTTTACTATTGATGAGTTAAAATAAACAAGTGATTTGAAAATAGAAAATAAAAGTGTTGTTTCAATGTACCTTGTGAAGCCATGTAGATCCATAGGCCTAATTATTGTAGAGCAAGCTCTAACAATCTTGGGACTTTGTCGCACCCAATCAAAAACTTCCTTATTTGCCACCTCTCCCATGCCCACAAAGGAGAAGATAGTGAATATGGGGACAACAATGGTTACCCGGGCAACATCCATGTGCTCTTCCATTGTTGGTATGTATTTTCCATGTAACCATTTGACTTCAACCAAGTAATTTTGGATGAAGTTTTGTATCTGAGATAAAAGATTCAGCAAAAAATATATCATACTAGGGTTTATATTGTTAAACTGATCGACTCTCATAAAAGCTTAAGTTTATACGATTTTGGTATACTTGCATGTGGAGAGTCAAATGAAGATTTATAAACTTTCAAATAAACAAATGAATATTCAAATTGTAAAGAGAAGTCTCTTGTAAGGGCCCCACCTGGCCTCCGGCGGGGGTGGTCCCTCCTGGTATAGGGGCATGTCCCTTTGCCCTTTCTTTCGCCTCAGTGAGGCTCAGACCCAGACCAAAGGACATATTGAAATAGAGAGCACTCTGCTACCAGGCGGAAGCCTGGCCCGAGTTGTTAGTGAAGTCTTCCATTTAATATGTCCCTTTGATAGATTCCCGGCAGAGAAGCGGCAAAGGTTCCCAGCCTACTGCTATTGGTGGTTTCCTCTTCGTCGAACTGAACAAAAACTCAGTTAGTAGTGAGAGTGCTCCCCACTTCAATATATGTCCTTGTGGTCGTGGGTTCGAGCTCTCACGGAGGCGAAATAAAAAGGGCAAAGGGACATGTTTATGGCACATGAGTGGGACCACCCCTGCGTCGAGATGGGCGGGGGGTGGGGCCCTTGTCTCAGCACCGAGGACCTCATGTCAGATCAAGTTCTAATGTCATGTTAAATAATATCAATTGTCCCAAAAACCAAACATGTAGGATTTGAGTTTAATATGAATACCATGCTTTAACATCTATATATATATATATATATATATATATTTATTTATTTATGAGGACAATAGAGTTAAACAGAATCCTCTGCATCTTTTTGCATAAGCGGACCTGATAAGATCTTTTGTGTTTTCCATCTCCTCCAATTTCTTTGTGGAGATCAGGCTGCCCGATAGCATGGCTTCATGTATTCGGGAAGGCGTGTATCTTTGTTAATATCCACCTAAAAAATCAAGCACTTGAGTTAATTCCTTTTCAAATTTCAAAACTAAAAGCTATGTTTGGTTCTTGGAAAGATTTGAGAAGTCAGAAAATAAGGGAGAAAAATAAAGATAGGTTAAATTGGACTTGTATTTTTATTTTCTACTTCAAATATTTTATTTATTTTAATCTTGCATATATCAAACCTCCCAATTGCCTCTGGCCAGCAAATCAGTTCTTGATGTTCATATGCATCATAAATGTCATCCATGATTGTTATCAAAGCAATTAATTTGGTGCACGTATTCTTTAGCATGAATCTTTGGGGCTCGAAAACAAATTATTGCCGATCGAAATACCGCTTCTACGATCGATCTCTCATGAAAAGGTAGCTTTTGAAGAGAAATCTACAGATGCTCCACCACGAGAAATTAGCCACATTAATACATTAAAGACTTTTGGTCTATAAGCTATTGAATTTGTACTTTTAAGTGCAGAATGATTAGAAGAACAACCTTGGGAATATTGCTGCGACTCTTTCTTATACGTGGTAGTAAGGTTGAAGTCTAACTTTGCAAACTTCGGTAAAGATTTTATGTGAAGCTTCATCTGGTAGATGAACATGAAAGCCACTTGCATCTAGCCTCTCGAAGCTTTCCTAGAGGGTAGTTTAGGGCATGGTTACTTGTCTTTATGAAGGAATTCTAAATGTTCTCGCCAGACTTGAGATGAGTGGTGGTGAAGCTAGTGCTTCATCTAGTATATCTTCTCCCCACACCACTGGATAATCTATTTGCTTCATATATAAGGCTAATGAGCCACATGCATCATCCAACAAGGAACTCCTTGAAACTCCCATTTTTCATCTTTGTATGTTGTGTAGATATATCTGCATTCACCACGAAACATAGAATATTGTTATATGTGAGTGTTGCTAAGATCATATTCAAGCTCCTTAACCATGATATTTATGAAGCTAATAGTTGGGAATTTGGTGACTTGAATTACACAGCGTAAGGTCCCAACCCAAAGATTTCTGTCCTGACATTATGGGAATTTTCAAGGATCTACAGTGGTAGTGAAGTCCATCAATGATCCCATTATGAGGTGTGGGAAGCCATGGTTTGAAAACGACTCAATTCCATGACCATATATAATGTTATGTATTTTATAGGGTTTTGTGGTTCTATAAATTTACATCTACAATATATACTAAGATCAATCTTGTACTTAATTTTGGAATAGTAGATTTCTGACTTTGTTCATGATTTTTGCAATTTAGGTTTCCACCATAAATTTATTTATTTCTTCTTTTTAAGCCTTTTTTGTTGACTAATGCCATTTTTCATTAGCACTTACACGTGAAATATTGAATCCTTGTTGTCTTAGCGTCGAAATAGAAGAGCATCATTATAGAGATCATGATATATATCATTGGTACCATCATAGGTGTCTTGTAATGCTTCTTATATCGCTTTTGAAGTGGTATGCCACCCACCCCAGTCGTTGAAGGGCATCGATAAACTTTTGGTTGTTTCAAAGGGTCATTGATTTGCGACTACTCCGAGTTCTCTTCTTCCTCCTTTAGTCTTCCATTTCTTTGCACTTGTAGGCGAAGTGTTATCTGTATCAAAGATTTGGAAGAACAAAAATTTATGCACTACAAGAAAACATGCATTTTCCAATGACGTGTCTACAACAACAAACATGGTACGGAATACTTTTCATTCAAAACAACGAAATTTAAACTTTTAGAAACTAAATATTTTATCACTAAAAGTCCATTTTCTTGTAGTGATGGATGGTTAAGATCAAGTCATGAAAACTACATACATCAGAAAATTACCTCATTATCATCACAAATTGTCAAGCTTGGGAATATTGCCCCAAATGCTACGATGATAATTGCCGTTTGCCGATTAGTGTTTGATTAACAGCGGGAATGGAGAAGATGATAATTGTCGATAGACATGTTGCTAGTGACAAGAATTATGACTCACTATATGAATAAGATAGCTTGCAATATTCTTCAGTATTTATAGGATGGTAAATAGTTCATTATAATTATTGAATATATAAATCAATCCCAATAGTATTTAAATTTTTAAGAAACGTTTTAATTACATTGGAAATACTCTTTACGACATGCCCTACAAGGTGATTCAAATTAAGCCTGATGCAAATCCTTTGTATTGCATTTTCTTGTCACTAAAAGTCCATTTCTTGTAGTGATGAATTGGTTAGATCAAGTCATGAAAACTTCCCATACATCCGAAAATCACCTCATTATCATCACAAGTGTCTCTTAGGAATGAAACTATTGCCCCCAAATGCTACGATGATAATTTGCCGTTCAGCGTTAGTGTTTGGATTAACCTTAGAATGGAGAAGATGATGAATGATCGGTAGCATGTTGCTAGCGACCAAGGTATAACACTATATGAATAAGATAGCTTGCAATATTCTTGATATTTATAGGATGGTAAATAGTTCATTATAATTATTGAATATATAAATCAATCCCAATGGTATTTAAATTTTTAAACGTTTTAATTCTGTTGGAAATACTCTTTCACATGCCCTACAAGGTGTGATTCAAATTAAGCCACCAATGAAAATCACTGTATTGCATTCAATGAACGAGTTTTTTAAGTCACTTTATTATATAATGGGGTCCACTTAATTTGTACCTTTGCTTTCAGCACTAAAGAAAGAAAAAGTGGGGAGGTCTTTGAGTATCGCTAAATCTCAGTCATAGCACAGCTTGTCAGAAGCATACCTGATTGTTTTGTAATTCATAAGCAATTGGATTAAGTGACATTATCAAGTTAGAAACATTTTTTTAGTTTTAAATTGATTAAATTAATAATTAGCATCAAACTCTTAGCTTTTCGTAATTAATCGGACTTTCTTTCTTCTAAAATGTTTTTAATGGAGTTACAAGTGCAACTATTGAATATCAGTCCTCCTAGCATGGAAAAGTAGATGCATACAATGACCATGAGTAGGAATGGCAACGATCAAACGGCTTGGGGATGAATCCAACCATTCTAACTCTGTCGTATTTATTTAAATTAATTATCATCCTTATCTATTTAAGAAATTAAATAGATGTGGTTCTTTGATAATTTTAAAAATTTAAATTTATTTAAATTTTAATTATGATAAAATTATTATTTTATAATAATATAAAATATTATAATTGATTATAACTCATTTTATTAAAAATTATTATTATTATAATAAATTAGAAAACAAAATTTCGATTGATTTTTAAAATTATTTTTATATACGTCAAAGGTGGATATAAATAATAGGAGGAATTATGTTTAAAGTGAAGGTAAAAGGTGGAAAAGTCTCAAGAAGTCAATACAACCTCATGCATGTGGGTACTTATGACTTTTGTGACACCCCCGCTTGGAAGGCCCCAGTGGATCAAATCCCAAAAAGGCCTAAGTATCCATACACGAACGGATCTGGGCAGGGGTCAGGCTTGTGGACCATCAGATCTGACAAAGGCCCGGAGCGAAGACACGGACGACTTAGTTATCCAAAAGGAAAAACGATTTGACATGCAAGTGGTACTTCTCCCTTCCTTTTAGGAAACCAATCTGCCCACTTTCCATAAAAAGTGGATCATCCATCCTTCTTCATGAAGGAATGTTAACAAAAATGTATGTGAAAATATACGTTCTCAAGACTGACATTTTTTATGCTCTCTATCCATCTGCCTAATTTAAGCATCGGAGGCGCGTCGACACATACTAGGTGCACTGTTTGTTTGTTTGCGGGTTTCTTTATACGAGGTTAATGCCCAGGCAATCAGGAATACGAGAATCAGAGAGACAACAATGTATAAAAAATGCATCCTTTTTGTTGGAAGCCTATCTCCATTCACATTGGTATAATATTGTCTACTTTGGACATAAACTCTCATGCTTTTGTGTTTGAGCCTTTTCTCAAAGGACCGCATACGAATGAGATGTTATCCATGTTTATATACACATAAGTTTACCTAATTTTAATCCATATGGGACATTGTGGGACTTTGGATGTACTCCCAACATTTTTCAACATGCATCTCAAAGTAATGTAACACTTTCTTACTTAATGTAACAAAAGTTGAAATATATTGTAACACCCATATAATGCTAGAATGTGCTACAATTACTTTAATTTGAATCACAACGAGGAGGACATGTCCAAGCACCAATTCCTCACGGATGTGTATAACAAGGCAATGACTTCACATCATGAATATAATTCCCCCAAGTTAGCATAATAATTGATTCCTCAACCATAAATGATTTATCTCCTACCTCTATAAATGAATCAAAATAATAATTTAATTTAATAAATCAATTTTCAACCTAACTAGTTAATTTAAGTATTATTATATTGCTAAGTTCTAATCCTCTATCATTCAAATGAATGTAAAGTAATCAAATAAAATAAAAAATAAAAAACTAAGAGGATGGTTGGAAAATTTTTAATTAGTACTTAATTCTTACCAAAAGATCTTAAATTAAATAATAAAATCATGAACTTAAAATTTATTATTTAAATTTACTGCGGTAACTAAATATGTTGTTTTATAGCACTAAATTAAGGCATATTTAATCATTTATTCATTACAGGAAACATTTTTAAGTTAAACTTATTTTACTTTAATAGAGCCCACTTATTTTGTAATTTCAATATTTTAATATTTAAGAAAATAGGAGGGCTTGAATGCAACAAAACTAAATCTACTGTCATAGCGCGTGGGATTTGATTTGTTTGATCTTAGTTCAGTGAAATTAGTTGAGGTTGAATTACTGAAGTTAGACCATCACGTTCATTATAGCTAAAAATTGGTATGCAATAAAAATAAAATAACTTATTCTTCTTACCTAAGATAAAGGGTAAATTATGTGTTCCGATAGTCTTTTAATTCAAATTGATCCTACTGACTTTAGTTATGAATTTAACTTTTATTTTAAATATAATTCTAAATTAGATAGAAAAAATTGATAAGCATAAAAAATTATCATGATTTAGAAAAACAGAATTAAGTTCAAGCAGTTTACTATATATAGGTCCTTTATGTGAATTCATGTATTTTCTCAGATGGTGGAAAGGCTTGGACTTTTCTTCAAAACTGCCCTTTGCCAGAGATAGAGTGGTTTGAGCCCCTATATTCATATTCTAGAAGAATACAAACCAAAATGCTTGCTCGGATAACAATAATAAAAGAAAAGAGGATAAAGTTAAATCCAATATATTATTTTATATAATACTTCAAACTTATTTTGATAGATTTAACTCATTGCAAATAGAGATTAAATAATTTAAAATGTGTAAGTTTCTAACTAATTTTATTCATATTTAATTTTTTTAGAATTTATACTAGCAAACATAAGTAAATCATTTCCTTAAATTTCTTCTTTTCCCTTATTATGTTTTATGGGAATAATAAAAGCGCTGTGAGAACTAGAACTCTCTTTACATAAACAATTGAGAAGTTTCATACATGGGAAACTACCCACATGCTATGTAGGGATAAAAGTGCACAAATACCCATTATGTTTGCTCGTATGTCCAACTTTATAAGCAAACTTTTTTCGGTCCTAAGATGCCCTAATGTTTGTTCCATACCCCAGTAATGCCCCTGTCATTAATTAATTGCACATATGGACAAATGAGTCTTTTGGGAGGGGAATTCCCCCAAATTTACCCTAATCTATCTATCAAGTAAAAGGGGGGAAATCTTAACTTGCAATCAAATAATTGTGCATATAAATTGAACAATTCATTAATTTTTCTAGACCAATGAAAATTTGTGATTATTGGGAGAAATTTCAAATGTGTGTGAGAATTTGTGAAGAAATGCTAAATCTGACTTAGCAAATAAAACAAGGAAGAAATGAACGCTAGTTTCTGAAAATTTTACTTAATCAAATGAAAATTTCAATCAAAATGAAGAGACAAATAATAAATAGCAAGTATAAAGACATAAGGAAGAGAGAAATGAAACTCGTTTATAGTAGTTCGGCACACCCGCGCCACCATCCCACTTCTCCTTGACCTTCAATCAGGTGAGGGTTCCACTACACTTGAGCTCCAAACCGAACTTCCTTTCTTGTACACTTGGATTATGGTTCCAATGAGCACTTACAAATACTAGTTCAAGTAAATACAACTTGAAGTCTTTCACAATCAAATTCTTCCCTTGTGTATTCCAACACAATCCTCCTGCTTACCTCACACTTAGATACCACAAAAGGAAGATAGTATGATTACAATGGTGCACTTCTAGATATGCAAATGAAAGTAATAAACTGAATTCACTTGTTTGAGAGCTTTGGATAAGAAGAATAGCAAATGAAAGCTTGATTGAGTGTTCTCTATATCAAATATGAATAATCTATTTATAAGGATGGAACCTTAAACCCCAAAATTAGGGAAAATGTACACAAATGCCCATGATGTTTGGTGTGTGTCCCGTGTAACAACTTTTTCGGTCAACCATACTTTAGTTTCTTATGTGACACCTTATATCATTGTGCGAAATTCACGAGATAGGCCAACGAGGCAGCTAACGTTGCTAATGTGGCACCCTGTGCATGCATTTAAGCTGATGTGAAAGCTTTGCACGTCTTCATTAAACTCAGAAATCATTTATAAAAATCATCTCTAACCTCCCCAGTACCTCTCTCTGTACAATTTGATCCCGAGCCACTAACCTCTTTCATCCCCTCAAAATTTCCCAATATATATAATTGTCTAAGAACCATTTCGAGAAGAATTTTGAAGGTATGAATATGTATGAAAGGAACCAATCTTTGATTATTTTTCTAAAGTACTATTGACTACTATGGGTTTATTTAAAAAAAAAAAGGTGAGAATTCAAATAATACTCGTGTTATTGAAACGTGGCAGTACATATGTTGAATGACTACAATAAGAATAAAATATAAGCACACAACATATATAAAGCGATGGTAGAGTTTGTAAAACTAGCAGCCTTGTACATGTTTCTCTCTCACAACTTATCACAATGATTAAACTACATATAACTCCATTTGGTCATACTATGGAGTGAATGGGCAGAGATCCAATATTATTCTTCATCACTTTCCCAACATGTGTGTAGCCGTCCCCCTCCTTGTAAATGATGTCCATGACTCGTGAGAGATTGAGAACACGATTAAGCAGAGGGCATTGGGACAATGATGAGTTTGAGGCATTCTGATTTAATGTCTATCATGCCATAATTTGGTTGGGCAACTCATTGTATACTTGTTCCGCAAGAGACACCATATTTCTTCATGTAACATTCAATGCTAGGCCACATGTCCTCATTTTGCCAGTACGCATGTACATTAATACAAAAGTTAATAACTATAACTAAGAGCAAGAAGCGATTTTGAGCACCAAAATGGTGTTCTATGTTTTCAAAACAATTATCGACAAAAAAGTTTTCAAAAATATAGAAACCAAACATACCCTTTTTAGCTTCTTTTTATATTACTTTCTTTTTGTATTTTATAACAAAAGCAGTCATAGAAGAAAAAAATTTGTATTGTTCCTATTTTTGAAAAAGGTAAATTTAAGGGATAGATTCCGAGATTATTTATAATGTGCCTTGAAAATGTCTTGTTTTGCACAAAAATGCCCCTATAAGTGTAAAAACAAATTCTCCAAATGATATCCCGAATCTGAGGGCATTTTGTCCTATCCCAGTTATAACTAATTCTTCAAGGGTATTTTAATCGGAAGATGTGTCTTTTTGCACTTGTGTTTGGATTTGAATCAAAGAGGTTAATTTTACAATTTTTGTTTGGATTTGTCCCTTTAGCTGTTATCCATTTTGGCTTGTTCTTGAAGAATAGTTTTCATAACAAAAAAGCTGGGAACAAAATGTGTTTCTTTGTATTTTCCTAGTTTTTGAACAAAAATGGTTTACAACTTTTGAAAACAATCAGCCTAAATCATTTTTCTTGACAATTTCATTTTCATTTTTGGTTCTTTAGAAAATCACCATACCTTATGTGAAGTCATGTCATATATGAACCTCACAATTACAAATGAAGTTGTAATAATCTTAGAATCACTAATCACCCGATCAAAGGCCTCTTTTGCTACAATTTCTTCCATTCCCATGAAACTCGATGTTGTCAGCAAGGAGTAACCTGAACTTGGTAGTGCAGTACGCATATAATCTTCCATTGTTGGTATCCGTCATTCGTGGAACCATTTTTCCTCACCAAAGTAAGCTCGGACTTGATTCTTCATTTGAACACTAGTCATCCAAGTTATAATTGTATGTTGACACTAAGATTGTGTTTTAGTTTAAAGTACTAAGCAGAAAAAAATACCAAGGAAAATGATCTTCTTGTATTAGGTTAATTGTCTAATGAAAATTTTCAAATAAAATTAAACATAAATAAATTAAATGGAGACTTACATATTCTTAAATTATTTCATTTTCATATTTATGAGTCAAAATAACTAAAACTAGTTTAAAGTAGCAAATAAAAATAATATGTTCGATTGAACTCCATTTTATTTTATTATGACACACCACTCAAATTTTTATGGGAACCAAACATAACCTAATAAAATGCAAAGGTAGAAGATGTGCTAAACATATCCCCATAATAGTAGATATTGGTATCCTTGTTTCTCCATCTCTTCCTCAATTTAGTTGTATATACATCCAGAGCGCCCACATTGAAAGAGTTTCATGTATTATGGAAGGATATCTATATTTTGCTAATATCCACCTAAAAATAAAAAAGACATTGTTTGGAATAAAGTATATATAAATACATAAATACAAGCCGACATCGTAAAAAAATTTCCTAGTTTTCAAATCTCTCAATGGCTTATGTAAAGTGCTTTTAGTTTTCAAGTATTGCCATATATGCATCATAAATATCATCTATAATAACAAAAGTCATGGAAATTATTTTAGTTTAAGAATTGCGTCTAGCCATAAATATTTAGGCTCAAAATACACTCCAAGTATCAGTAGCATTCTACCAATCTGTCTGTCTGGTAGCTTTGTATGAATCTAGTCTTTCCACACCTAATTAAAAGACATCAATATGATCGGCTACGGGAAATATAAAGATAACAATGCATGACCAAGTGCATGGAGTGATTCAAAAACCAACCTTGAAAGATTGCTTAACTCCTCCTTCTATAGTGATTGCCTTTAGGTGAAATCTAATTTTGCCCGACTTTAGTAAAAGTTTCATCATGGGAGCTCCTTCTTGATATATATCATCTTGCCTCTAGCCTCTCAAACCTTTCCTAATAAGTAAAACCGAGGGCATGACCAACTTGTTTTGCAAGGGATGACTCTAGATGTTCTACCTTGGATGCTAAATGGGTGGTGGTGAGAAAGCAAATTAGCACAACACAATTATGTCCTCTTCATGAACCCAAGATATGTGGCATCATCTGAGCTAACATTTTCATCAGCGATCCAAAGCTTCCTTGAAGCCACCTTTTTCATCTTTAAACTGTCGAATATCTGCGCATGGAGTGCACCACTTGAACATTAGGTGGGATGATTAAAAAGACATTCAGAAAACTAAATTTCAGAAATCTAACCCAAAATCAAATTTTAACCTTATTTTGATAAAAATATTTTCATTATTTTCTTGTAAAATTAGTCCTTTCTTTTACATGATATATGCAAAGGCATGTAATAATAATGGATATGTTTGTCCAAATTGGATTATTTTTAAAAAAAAAAAAAAGAAAGAGGAATATTGAAACTTTGTTTGGTCACAATTAATTTTTGAAAACTGTTTTTTGTTCTAAAAAACATTATATAACACGTTTCGTTTTTTATTTTATTTTTTATTATGAAAAAACATGGAGAAAAACAGAAAACACTAAATTCAGATAGTAAATAAAGAGAACTTCAAAATGGTGTTCTACATTTTCCAACTTCTCATTAACAATTTTAAAAAAACGAGGAACCAAACATGCCAGTATAATCAAACATGCTCTGGGTTTCAAATTTAGAAGTTATTTAAGGTCTTTTAATCAAATATTTCTTAGATTTGAAATCTAAGGTAGATGTTTTTTTCCTAAGCTGATAATCAATCATTAGTATCTTACCATATGAAATATTGTACCCTTGTTGCCTTAGAAGTCAAAATCAAAGAGCAAAATCATAGAGATCATCACCATGCATATCATTGGCGTCATGAAAACTAGCATAATATGTTTGATTAGCTTCTTCTATCTCCTTCTTCAAAGTGGTATGCCGCAAGCCGTTACTGCATCGCGAAGTTCAACAATTGAGGAGCTAGCCGCAGCAGCCGCCATTAACTTCCTTCTCACTTCCTTTCAGATCGTCAACCTGCTCTTCCTTGCAGTCACGTGTAATCTACATGTTTCAATTGAATTACCTTGTCTTCAGGAGTGTAGGTCATAAATTGGTCACCCCAAATGCTAGGGTGAAAATTTGGTACAGGGCGAATTTTTGGTGTATGAGTCTGGGCTAGAGAACATGCTGACCCTGGAGTAGACATGTTAGTTTCTTTGAGCGATAGCTTGAATTATAAATTAGTAAGTATGAGATAAATAGCAGCAGTTCCATTTTATTTATAGGACATCTCTGGTTTGCCACAATGCGGATGGTGAAACATGCATACCAAGAGCTTAACAAGCAAGTTGAGAAATCATGGAAGGATATAAACCAGGAAATGCTCAGACCTACTGCTATTCCTATGCATCTCCTTACCCGGGTTCTCAATTTTGGACGAACTGGTGATTTCATGTACAAAGATGGTGATGATTTATTTACGAATGGTGGAGAAGTGATAAAAGAGAATATTGTTTCATTGTTCATTGACCCTGTGTAATTTGTCATCCATGCGCATAGAACTAATAGAACTGTTTGGAAACCGAAAATGTGAGGAAGAAAAATAAAATACTATGGAGAAAATAATTTTTCTACCATGTTTGACTTTGTCACCAAAAATTATGAAAGAAAATCAAATATAATAAACAAAACAAATAAAAATGAGTTTGAATGAACAAATGGAATTATATTTGTAATTTAAATCTATTTTTATTTACTTATAATTTTTTCCTCCACTTTTTCTTTATATTTTCTTTCATTGTTGCTCTAAGTTCAAACCGAGACATAACTTCTATGTAATTTGTCTTTCTGGTTTAGGCCTCTCCTCCATGTTGGTTTATTTTGGAGAGCTTGACTTGTCAAGTCAACATTTAACTTTCCTAATCACTTTAGGAATTTAGTTGCAGATCTTTGTCAACATGAACATACGTCAGTGTATCCCTTGTCATGACAACAAAAAAGGGCCAAATTTTTGACATGCCAGAATTTGTCGGTACTAATAGATTTATAATTTTATGAGAAGTGGTTGCAAGACAATATTATCTAAATATCATAGTTATCCTAAATTATTCAATATCATCTAAATATCATGAAAAATGTCATTTTCTATTTCATGTGTTTACATTGTCTCTTAAGATAAATTGTTATTTTTATAAGAAAACAAAAATGATACTTTTATCAAAATCAGATTTAAAGATTGTGAAGGATCATATTTCAAATTTTGGGTTTCAAAAGATTGTTTAAACAAATCACCCAAAAATATGTCTATATTGTCAAAGAAAAAAAAAAAAAAAAAAAAAAAAAAAAGACCTATACATGTAAGTAGCAGAAAACCTGTTCCATATCCAATGTAAAATTTAAAAAATCCAAGAAAAGTGCGGCTAATAAAATTAAATTAATTTGGATAGTATATTGGTAGCCAATAGTTTTCCTTAAACAAAGGGCAAGAGTTCAAACGATATTCTGCAAGATCACAAGAGTTATGGTCTGCATGGGCGGCTAATAAAACATGTTCACCATGTCAGGCTACCCGATGCATATAGTTAATTTTTATAATTAAAACATGTTACATAATAAATTAAATGTATTAAGAATAAGAATGTGCTAGTCGACATCCAACTTATCTATTCAACAAAGCAACAAACCATCCTAGCCAACATCACTCAACCGGTGAACTTTTTAATATTATTTATTTAATATACTTTAAAGTTTATGTTTGGTTTCTAGAATATATTTTAATTTAATGTTTTTCAATACTTTCCAAACAGTCCATATGCCTCTCCACGATTATCAATGCTCCCATACTAGCCGTTTATTGTGAACTGTCAAAGCATGCAGACAAATATTATTCTATTATATAAATACAAATACATTATATAGATGACAAATATTTTATATTATGCAGACTAAGTTATACAGATGAATACAAAAGTAATGGTTCACCCGCTGCAACCATGCATCAGTACGTAGCACTCGATGGCAAAATATTTTATATAAATAACGCTCAACTTGCTTTGAAAACCCTGAAGCTGTCTGTCTTAGGTGGCATTTGGTTTTTTTTCCTTAAGGATAAATAGAATTTTGTCTTAATATTTAGTTGTTTGTTTCTTCTAAAAAAAATCCATTTTTTACATTTTTATCTAAATTTAAAAATACATAACTTTTATTTAATTATCATGACAGGAATCATGATAGTTTCAATTGGATAAAAAATATATGATTTTCTCATATTTGAATATTTAGTTTTTTCTTAATAGAAAAACATTAAGAAAAAAGTCAAAAACCCAAATATTTTAGTTTTTTTATTCAATAAAAATTTTAAAATTCAAAAGTAAGTCATGACAAATTAAAAAAGCATACATATTGAATGCTAAAATCTAAAAACAAATTGCGTTTAGCAAAAGCCAAAAAAAAAAAAAACAGAATTTACTCATATCCATCATGATAACATGTGTTCTTATTCCTTACCTGAGATTTACAAGCTTGAGAAGGTAAAGATCGACGATGGCAAACACTTCGAACTTCATGGTCACTTGCAAAACTAAGCGAGCTTGAATTGATGGGTTTCAATAGTTTTTTTATTTATTTTAATGTTTGTTGGAGAGCAAAATCTAGAAAAATTTTAAACAGACCTGTCAGCTTCAACCACCATGGCCAGGCTTGTTGTATGTAATAAAGCAAATTCACATGCATTGAGTTATGTATAAAGAATTAATGGATCACACATCTCCGTATTAGTATGATATTATCTACTGGGTCAAGTCCTCATGGTTTTGTTTTTGCTTTCTCAAAAGGCGTCATATTAATGGAGATATTGTCCACACTTATTAACTCATATTTCTTATTTCTAAATTTTGTCTTAATTAAGACCTTAGGTTGTGGTCTATATTTTGGAACTTATGATTCGAGAACTAGCTTGTGTCTATGACAGGGGCGGATCTATGTGTTACAATGGGGTGTTAGCCGACACTAAAAAATTTGGCCCTTTAAAAGAAATATTAGGCGCAGCCCCAAATCCCGATAATTTGTCGTATATTTGGATCCATAAGTATTTTGCCTTTAAAAAAAAATTGAAACTCTGACCCAATCGATATTTGTCTGATATATTGGATCCTGCTTTAATATTTTCTATAAGATGGTTTTGAATTTTTATGACACAGTAAAATGACAAATATGATAACTTATGAATTATGCAATTTTTTTCTTATTATATTAGTCTATGGAAATGGTGATACCCAACGATTATAAAGTCTGGATAAAGTCTTTGAGCACATTAATATCGAGAAGATATGAATATTAGTACTCTCATGACTAAGGGTTTCCCATATATAACTATCTGATGAACATCTTCAGCGATATGGATTTTTATTGGACAAGTTTAATTAGTTTAGTTTAGTTTTATACTTGGTTAGTGGAAGGTTGGCGTGCATGGCTCAGAAATTCAGAGCGGCGTTCTCATTTAAATATTCGGGCAATATTAATGGAAGTAAAACACCGTGAACCTTTGAGGATACTAGCATATAATGTGTCCCTCTCTCACTTTATCACAAATGTGCATGCATGATTTATTAGATCGATATCACTTCTTCATTATAATGTGGCCAGCTAGCGATAAATAGGGCAGGGTTCTATATATTTGATCATGTTATAGGATTAATGAACAAAGACGTGATGTAATTCTTCATTGCTTTCCCCTGACATGTGTGTAGTGTGTGTGCTCATCTTGCTCTTTGTAAATACATCCGCAGCTGATGTAGGTAGGGAACACAAATGGCTGCGGAGCATTGAGCGACTGCGTAGGTTTGAGCCATTCTGGTTAATATCCGACCAACCATTCTGGTGCTTTTGAAACTCTCCGTATGTTTGATTGTTTGTTCCTCAGAGACACCATATTGATTCATGTAACATTCAACGGCTGAGGCCACATGCCCTGTTGCTCATTTGAGGCATACAAAAGTTGAGCCGGAAAAACAAAAAAAAAAAAAAAAGAAAGGAGCTTAGTTGTGTTAGAATGTTTTGTATACGAGTTTTCATGTTTTCACGTTTTGGAAAACCACATAGAACTAACTGCAGGGTGTGTTAATTTTGGTTCATGTTTTGAAAAAAAAAATTTTGTTCTAAAACAAAACAGTAAGCATGAGGAAATCATGTTTGGATTCCCTGCAAAACATTAAATTTAGATAACAAGAATAATTTCCACAGAACGCCAAAATGGTATTCTCTATATTTTCAAAAATAGGAACTAAACATGCCAGTTCCCGGTTTGTTTTGTTATGAAAACAGTTTTGAAGCTTACGAGGGCTGTTTGGTTAAATTTTATAATATGTTCTTCAAAATAATATTTGAAAACATCTGAAATACCCTTTTAGATTACTCCCAAACTCTGCTCGCTCATTGAATTTTGTGCTTTTGTGTTCTCTATGTTTTGAGAACAAAGCGGTAACTAAATCCCGCTCTCCCTGTTTGATTTTATTTTATATTTTTACGGTAAAATCAAATATGAGAAAATAATTTTTTTAGTATTTTTTTTCCCTAATACTTGTTGGCGTGATTTCTACAATTAGCCAATTAGGGAAATCGTATATTTAGGAAATCCCTTCCTCAAGGGTACACCATTGATTATATCCGTAAATATTGTTTGACTTAAAGTAGCTTCCTAAAATAATTTTTTCTTTTATCTCACATATATTGTACTTTCCCATTTTATGGAATGAATAGAGAGAAAAAAGGTATGTTTGACATGTGGTACATCAAAGCGAGATCTTGGGCTCTTTGTTTAATTAGAGCGAAGTCAATTTTTGCTTGGTCTCCATGGCGGAATCGAAAACATTCTTGATAATTTAACATAAAAAATGACGGAGGTCTTGTCAAAGGTCGAGGCCTCTCCTTCTCCCATCACTGATTCCCCGATGGTTCAATCGGCATCAAGTTGGATGTGGCTCCAACTGGATTATGGTCCCGAGTTGTTGAGATGGTTTATCTCGAGGAAAAAAGACAAAGCGGGATACATTAATGGAGACTACCCTGACCGCTAAGCCAGGCCCTTCTTTGCGGATGGCGCTGGCGAGAATCTTTATGGTGAAGAATTTGTGATCAACTCCATGGACCATTCCTTGGTTGTGAACTTTATTCGCTACCCAACGGCTAAGCAGGTATGGGATTCTGTTGCCACAACATACTTTGATGGAACTGATACCTCGCAGGTATACGAGCTCAGGCGTCGTGTATCTCGAATGAAACAAGCAGGCGGATCTATGAAAAAATGTGCGATCTGGGGTTTGTGGCGGGAGAGATCGATTTTAAATCGGCAGATCCAGTGAAATGTGAAATTGACATACAAGTTTGCAACTCCATGTTACAAGAAGGCGAGTATATATTTTCTCGGCCAATTAGATGATCGATTGGATCTTGTTCGAATTGATGTTCTTCGTCTCGAAACCTTTCCCTTCAATTGGCCGACATATGCTCACGTTTGAAAGGAAGATCTCAAACTTTGTCGTGATGATATCTGGAAGCGAAGTAGTAACTAGTGGTGCTGTTATAGCCACAAAGCGTGAATCGGCGATCACAAACTTTACTAGAAATGCAGGTCTTCTCGCGATCCAGTCATTTGATCAGAATAAGTGCATTCATTGTAGAGTAAAACATGCAGGAGACTTGTTTCAAAGTACACAGCTACCAGACGGTGGCATAATTACAAACGAAAAGAAAGCGAGATAGCGACTAAAGGCGTCAGTGTGCGAACAGCCGTAATTTGATCTCGACTATCCGCTTATTCCGATTAGCGAACCTTGATCTGGCCCGGATCAAGGTAATTGTAGTCAAAGTTTTGCGACTCCACTACTGGAATGATGGTGCACGGATTATCGACTCGAACAGCGGACCATATGACATTTGACGAATGACTTCTCGACCGCGACCATCCACGGAGGGCTTTGTGCCCGATGCGATGGGAGGCGGCTACCCGATCCACGGGGTAGGCAGGTGCCGTGTCTCCCTCTCTTTCTTTAACTCACACACTTCTTGTTCCATCTCTCTCCAACAAGTTGATGCCCGTGTGTCGAGTCACTAAAGAGAGCTTAATTGTGTTATGCTTGATCTACTATACTTTTGTCTTCTTAGGATATTCTTAGCAAAGGAGATTATTGGGCGTGAATGTAGAGGGGAATTGTACTACTTAGATAGATTTGGCCCAGGCAAAGCACGTCTGCACTATCAGACATTAGCCACGAAGAAAGATTTGGCTGTAAGCAGGCGCTTGGGGCGCACCATCATTTATTATCTCAGGTATCTATTTCCATGCTTTATTTTCAGCAGTCTCGGAATGGGGACTTTAAATCATGATACATGATTCAGGCTAAAAGCCAGTGAGTCTCTTAATCAGGTTAGCTTGAATAAGACTAATATTCCTTTTGCATTGATACACTCCGATGTGTGGGGACCGTCTGAATAACACCCCCCTCTACGGTCATAGTTGGTTTTGTATTTTATGGCGTTGTACTCGAATGACATGGCTCTATCAGCTAAAAACCAAAGATGAAGTTTTCCATAAATTTCCGAGCATTTCATGCCATGATTGGACCTCAATTCTCTTCCAAGATAAGAGTTCTTTTGTCCTACGATAATGGTGAAATTCACCAGCTAGAAGATTTGAGCTGGCTGACAAACATAGCCTCTCCATGAGACCTACGTATACCGAGCAGGAAATATTGTCGCGGAGAAGGAAAATCGGCATATTACGGAAACATCCGTGCTCTTCTCCTCGGTACATTGTCGCAGGAGTTGCCATTGGGGATGATAATGTCTCTTCAGTGTACCTAATCAACAGTATGCCAGCTAAAATTTTGCACTTTAAAACCCCCTTACAAATCCTCTCTACCCATATATCCCTTCCTTCACTATTGATCCTTCCTCCCAGAATTTTTGGGTGTGTTGCTTTTGTCCATCTCCCTGGTATCAACGTGCAAACTAGATCCATATCTTATTCAGGTTCTTGTTTTTAGAGCATGGATTACCTGAAAGGATTTGAGTGTTATGACTCGATACCCACCGAACCTATATCACCATTGATGTTACATTCTTGAGTCGAAATTTTACCGCTTCACGTACCCAATTCTTTCTCCTCTTCGGGGGAGACTCAGTAGAAGTGTCAAATTGGTTGATGACGATGGGCTGGAAATAGAAGGTTGAAACATCATGAAACTACGAGGAAGAGTGGAACCTATCAATTGAAATGAAACCGCAAATGGCTGGAAAAATACAGAGTATCCTCAGTCCCCTCACTCCTCCGTACCTGAAGGCCCACCCCCTCCTGAGAATGTCCCAGGAAGGTAGAAATACTCTCTTGCACTGTACATGCTAATATCTTGGATTCTTCTCTTTGGTTGTGTTGCCTTTTAGACACAATCGTGGGAAACCACCAGGAATGCGACGGATGAAGAAGAAGAGAATCAGTACCAGTTAAATTATGTATCTACCGAGTGCAATCGGCCATTTCGAGACTTTCACTCAAACCTTTATTCTCACCATATTCCCAAATCTTTGTTGAGACGTTATACGATCCAAAGTGGGGCAAAACATCTGAAGAAGACTAAAGCCTTAAAGAAAACAATACGGAGAGTTGGTCCCAGCTCTTAGAAGGAAAAAAATAGTGGGATGCAGATGGTGTTCCCATAAAATCTGGTGATGGATCGATTGGCCAGAATCTGGCGAGGCTTGTGAAGGATTTACCCAAGCGCATGGCATAGACTACTTTCGAAACCTTCTCACCGAGTGGCTAAAGCCCGAATCGTTGAGGTCTTACTATCTCTTGCGGCAAATTTGGGTGCCACTACATCAACGAGGTAAAGAATGCTTTCCTTTACGTCGACCTTGACGAGGTATACATGGATCGCGGGATATACGAGATCGATTGAGACCAAATTGTTTGTAAATTGGAGAGGGCGTTGTATGGACTAAAGCAGGTCACCCGATGGTTGGACAATTTAGTTCCAACTATGAAAGTATGGCTATCGCAGTAACTGGATCATACTCTTTTTCTTGAAACATCAGAGAAGCAAGTGGCGGCATTAATGATCTATGGATGATATGTTAAATTACGGGAGATGAAGTGCGAGAGATCTCGGTTACAAGAACAATTGTATGCGCTTAATTTGAAATGAAGCATTTAGGAGGCTCAAATGTTTTCTAGGAATAGAGGTGGCGAGACCGAAAGCGAAATACTCCTCTCAGGAAATATCTTCTTTGGACTTATTGGCGGAAGTAGGATTCTTGAAATTAGCCAAGCACGTGAATGCGCTAATTGTGCGAGACCATAGGCTTGGGGAATATTCGGACCGGAGTGCACCCGCCGATAAGGTGAGAGTATCAAGGCTGACTAGGGAACCTCGTTACTTATCTCAAAAGTCGGACATTGCTTCTGTATAAGTGTGATGACGATTATGCATAATCAAGGTGAAGACCACACGAATGCAAGTAATTCGAATTCTCCGCTATCTAAAGTGTCCCAGGAAGGACTATGTTATTCTCTAAAGGCAGCCCATGCGAATATTGAAGGAGTGCAACGGTCCTTGGCCAGGCGAGACATCTTGGATAGAAAGTCACCTCAGAATTGCTTTACATTTGTGGGAAGGAAACTTAGTTTACATGGAGGAAGTAAAGCAAGAGTAGTGCCATTGTCCTAGCGCGAAATTTGAGTTTGAGGAGCATGGCGAAGAAGAGTTATGTGAGCTTCTTTTGGCAAATTTGCTAACAGGAAGATCGATTTTCTCCTAGTTACACAATGAATTTGATACGTGATAACCAGCTACCATTGACATATCTCTAACGGTCAACATGACCGCGCAAACATGTGGGGTAGACCGACATTTCATCAAGCGAGGCACAGAGTTATTCAGTTCCCTTTTGTTGTCAGATAGTTGGGTGATATGCTGGCGATTTCGGTAGAAGCTGTTGACTCACTTGGGCCGAGTTAGGTGTTATAGATATCACACCGACTTGAGGGGAGTATGTTGGCGTGATTTAATTAGCCAATTAAGTAGTATATTTGAAATCCCTTCACTCAAGGGTACATCACATGATTATAATAGTAAAATATTGTTTTGACTTGAAGTAACTTCCTAAAATAATATTCTTTTATCTCTATATATTGTACTCTATTTTTATGGAATGAATAAGAGAGAGAAAAAAAAGGTATGTTTGACAATACTTTCAGTTACAAAAGTACCCTTAGTCATGAGAATACCAATTATGTGTTCAATATTGATGTGCTCCATATCTTGTTAAATAAATAAATAAATTAATTAGCTAATCCCTTAATTTTCATGGTCCTTGTCAAAATCAATTTCTAATTCTAGTAGAAATTCAAGCATAAAACGACAACCCCCAATTTATGCCTGAGCCGCTAATGGTTTGGACTTGTTTAATTTATCTAAGAGTCAGAAAGCTCTTTCCTTTTCAGGCCATTAAATGCTGCTGATTATGCCTAAAAAATTCAATTAACTTTCACATTATTTCAACGACACACTTGTCAATTCAACATTCAAAGTGTACTGTTTTCCTACTACCTTTCAAAAAAGTAGCATGCCTTGTCTACACTTACTCTAATATTTTCAAGTTACATATTTTTTAAATAGAATTTTACTGTTTCAACTTTGAAAACTTTAACCCAAATCTTAGGTTGGGTACAAGTTAGGCTGTTATTCCCTACTCAAATCATAAAAATTATAGATCAACCTTATTATAAAAATCATAATAAGTTTATAGAGTGTTATTACCTTGTTATCCTCCAAATAGAATGTTGTCTCCAGAAACATTGTAGTTTTTGAAGATTGTTTTATATTCTAAAAAACAAGAAGAATAAAGAAAACACGAAGAATACATTTGGCTTGGATTTTTTTATTTTTTTTTAAAACATAGATAACACAGAAAATACTGAATTCAGAGAACAAAAATAGTTTTTAGAAAACACCAAAATGGTTTTCTCTGTGTTTTCAAAAACTATTATCAAGAACAAATTTAAAAAACAAGAACCCAACATACCCTTATCATAGTCTAGCATTCAGAAATCCTTGAAAGAACACTATAGTTTGAACTACAACTCCTCTACACTAGTGAGACAATAAGGGTCTAAGCGAACTCAATTTATTAAGTGGGGCACCCTCTAAAGGAATATGTCTCTAATTCACCAACAACTTTGGTTTTCTGCAATTTTTTTAAGTTTTCAGTGGAGACAATAATGGTCAAATTTCTAAAACTTTCTTGTAAAACATTTAAAATTTTCCCTCAATACATCATAACCCTCAGCTACCAATTGTGTCTTCCATGTAAATATAGACGTATTGAACTTGATCTTTATTTTATTAAGCTCCTAACTTTTGATACGAGAATAATGATCTCATTATCTTTACCTAAGATTATTATTTCCCAGGCATCAAAGTTTATAAAAATTACTATCCTTCATGTGCTATAGCATTTATGTTTTTTTTTTTTTAGTTAAAAGGTAATAATAAATTTTTAATGATATAGGTATTACTTGTAATCATCCCAAGTACTAAGCGTGATCGGAGTATGAGCTTGAATTATTTTTAAAAAGTCTAGGGTTTATTAATTTTCGAAGGTGGTTTTGATAAGATTTGGTACTCTAATGATTTGAAAATTGTTTATTAGAAACTGTTTAAGGTGGCTAAATTTCAAGGAAAATCTGAAATCAACATACATCCTTTTCAAAACAAAATTATATAGCACTAGTCTTTAATTTTCATCAAATGTGTGTACTTTTCTTTCTATTCAGATTGCTAAACTTAATTTTGAAAGTCAACAAAAAAGTTAAACGAAATATAGAAAGACTAGTATGAGTGATCTAGAGTTATAAAACAAGGCTATCGGGTAGAATTTAGCCCTTAAAAAACATTCGCGGGAATGGAAACTTGAAAATAAGTATGGAAGAAATTATTTGAATGTTTAATTAAAAGCTAGAAGGATTTAGTGATTTTGTTTCGTCAAATTAGACTGATATTCCATGTTCTACACATCTTCTTGTCCATAAAAATATAATTAATTGATGACTATTGGAGCAGTTAAGTAGGAAATTTTGAGATAGTGGTCTAACTAATATATAATAAATCATTAATTATATTTTATATTTTAATGTAAAAGATATTCTTGGTAGTAATACTCATTTCCTTATTTAAATATTAAGGTAATATTGGAGAGCAAAACACCGTGAACCACCCCAACGACGCAATGCTACATTTAAGTTGTATCTATCTCACCTTATCAAAAGTTCATAACCATTTATTAAACGTATTATTGGAGGTGCGAAAGTGTGGATAACAAATAGATTGGAATGATAGATAAATAAAATAAAATAAAATTACTAGGAATATGATTATGAGAAAAGGAACTTTATTCCATACTATTATATATTCTGATCACTCTATACATTCAATATTATTACATAATCTTTTGTTACAACTACTCAATCAAAATAAAATAAAATATGTATTAAAGAAACTTTCTACTAACTTGAAATTTTAAATATTCTCAAATGCTCAATATAGAGCTTAAATATAACAACTAAAATAATTCTTTCACTTGATTTTAGAAACTGAAGCATAATTCATATAGTTTCCAAATCAAGTTTAACAACACACCTATTACTTCACCTTATTTAATGATTTACTAGATCAACGTACTTGTGATAAATAAGGGCGGTAATCCAACTCCTTGATTTGATCATGTTATAGGATTAATAAAGAAAGATGCAATATAATTCTTCATTCCTTCCCCAACATGTGTGTACCCATCTTGCTCTTCGTAAAAGACATCTGCAGCCTGTATAAAAGATTTGGAACATGAAAAGGATAGGTATTGGAACAGCCCAATAGGTTTCAGGCATTCTAGTTAAATCCAACCATGCATTCTCAATTTGCTTTAAAGCGGCTGTATGCTTCTTCCTCTTTGAGACCCCATATTGCTTCATGTACGTTCAATGGCTGAGGCCACATACCCTCTCTTTTTGCTCATGCGCAACAAACATACAAAAATTGAGCAAAAAAAAAAAAAAAAGTTTGTTAGGGTTTACTTAGTTCCTGTTTTTTGAAAACTTATCTGAGAATAAGTTTTTGAAAAGACCATTTGAAAACTGTCCTTGTTCTCTAAATTCAGTATTTATGTGTTTTAGTTGTTTTTAGAACAATAAAAGGGAACTAAGGCATGTTTGGTTCCTATTTTGAAAACCATTCTTATGAACATTTTTAGAAAGCTCCTGAAGAACATAATTTTGGGGTTCTCTGGCTGTTGTTGTTCTCACGAACTTCGGGTGTTCCAACTCCCTATTTTTTTTCCTTAGTTCTTTCTGGTTTCCAAATGGAGCCTAAATAATTTTAAAATATTTACGTTTCCAAGTAATGTTATTAATATTTAATTTTCTTCTACATTTCATTACCATTTTTTTTCTTTCCTGGAACCAGATACAGCAAGGGATTTAAATTAACATGATGTCTTGCTATATATTTTTATATAGTTGAATAAGAAAGAGGGCATATTGCATCAGAATTGTTGCCAGATGTTACATGAAACAATACAGGTGTCTCATAGAAACATGCATACCAAGAGCTTAACGGCAAGTTGAGAAATCATGGAAGGATATAAACCAGAAATACTCAGACCTACTGCTATTCCTATACCATCTCCCCACCTGGGTCTCAAGTTGCTCACTGGAAATTTCATGTACAAAGATGGTGAGGGTTTGTTACGAATGGTGGAGAAGTGATAAAAGAGAATGTTGTTTCATTGTTCATTGACCCTGTGTAATTTGTGATCCATGCAAATAGAACTTATAGGCTTCATTTGGAAACCGAAAAGTAATAGAGAAAGAATAAAAAGACCATGAAAAATGATTTTCTCATATTTGACTTTACAATGAAAAATATGAAAGAAAATCAAATATAATAAAATTATAATTTCTCATCATTTTACATATTTTTAAATTTCTTAATCCCTTTATATAATAAGAAAAACAAATAAAATAGGTTTCAATGAACATATAGAATTAAATTTATTAATTTAAATAGAATTTTTATTTACTTCTAATTTTTTTCCTTATACTTTCTTTCATGGTACCTTCTAAATTCCAAATCGAGGCATAACTTCTATGTAATTTGCCTTTCTGGTTTAGGCCTCTCCTCTATATTTGGTTTATTTTGGAGAGCTTGACTTGTCAAGTCAACCTTTTAACTTTTCTAATCACTTTAGGAATTAGGTGCAGATCTTTGTCATGGCAAGAGTGGTACGTGACGTACATCAATTAACTATCCTTGTCATGACACCAAAAAAGGCCAAATTCTGTCATGCCAACAATTTCTCAATACTAATAGATTTATAATTTTTACGAAATTAGTTACAGGACAATATTATCTAAATATCATAGGAATTATAAGTTATTCAATAGCAGACTAAGATGATAATCAAAATAAAGTAATTTAAAAAAAAGAAGCAAAAAGATTCTCATAATTCAAAGAATAAACCATTTGATAAACTAAATAAATATTTAATTTTTCAAGATGAAACTATTAACCCCCTCAGACTTTGATTTCAACTCTTGATAATTTGTAATATATTTTAGTGTTTAGGGCATTAGTTATGAGCATTAAGCACAGACGTGATAATCAAGCTAATGCAGCAAAGAGTAAAAGATTAGACAAATTTGAATGAGAAAAGTAGACATAAGAAGTCAACATAATTATGTCAACCAAAAGACTAATATTACTTCTTGATTTTCTAAAATCTCAAAAGAATCCTTGTTTGCCAGTGGTCCACTGCCCACTAACTTTATGGAGATGATTAAGTCATGTTTGACTAGGTCCAACCACATAGACCATGCGTATCCAGTCCTCCCTTTAAGGTTCTTGTCTGCAAAGACAAAATTGGATAGGACTGTAAAGGTATTCGTTTTCAAGTTGCATCTTTTTTTTTTTTTTTGGAGCTCCCTTCCATTTGACTAAGATTTCAAACTATGGGCGATATTTTCCCTTATGAACAACTCATCGATCAAGGATAGCTTCAGGTTGGGGAATAATAACACAATCATATGATACTGGGGAAGTTGACCGGAAGCTGGAATGTGTATAGGACCCAAATGTTTTTGCAGCATGCTAACATGGAATACATTATGAATTTGAGAATTTGGAGGGAGTGCTAACCGATATGTCACAATACCCAATTTTTCAATAATTTGGTAACGACCAAAGAAAGGTGGGACTAATTAAGATACACATAGTCACCAACATCCAAGTGGACTTCGGTCGTTTTTATATATTTGACATTTATGGTGGGTCCATCCCCATTAAGCAACCACGCTTTTAGGTAAAAAATTGATGTTTCTTCACCCTTTCCCTATGATCGAGTAATATTCGGCCATTTCTTTTGCCAATGGAAATTGTTTTCGTTTCCCTTCAATCAAATCCTTCCCAATAAACATCCACCTATAAAAAGCATTTGAAGGAATAGTATTGAGGGTGAGTGAAGTAGAAGCGGTTTTCAGTTTATCATTCTTTCAATCACAAAGAGTTGAAAGGATAGGTGTAAACAGTCGGTTGTCGGACGGGAGAGTGGTAAAAAGCATGGTACTCCACAAGAGAGTGGCAGAATTAAAACAGAGGATTGTGAGCATATCCTAAGTGTGTGACATCTTGTGCAAGTTTCATCTCATAGTGGATTATTTTCGAATTTACTATGGGGTTTCCCTCATTCTAGGGTTCACCACATTATGCGGGTGTCATTATTATCTTACCATCTTATTCTTTTCAGATTGGTTTAGCCATCCATCTACACTTTCATTTCTGGTTGGCTTAGCCACCATTTATTGATTATTTTACCGAAGGTTGGCATACCACCCAGTACATTGTTTATCTTGTGGATTGGTACAGTTAGCTTAGCCATCAATTGCTAACATTCTGATAGATTGGCAAAGTCATCCATATATTACTTGTTGTAGTATTTTATAGGTCACTCTCACAATCCAGCTCAATTCATTTGTTAATGGCTTCTCAGTGTGTGAAGCTCACACAAAATGGTGTCTAGGTCACGGAGGTATTCATCGACTTCTTGAAGGCAAGAGATTACACCTTAATGTAGGTTAGTAAATGTGGTAGTGGAATAAAGTAAACGACTAAATGGGGTCATTTTGGCGGAGGAGTGGATGGATGTATTAGAAACCCAATTCAGCCTAAGGGAACCATTCGAATCACTTCCTTGGCTGGTCATAAAACATCTTAAGTATTCGAAGTGCGTTTCACTACTTCACTTTGGTGGAAATCGATGCAGGGATAGTAACTTAAACTGCATGCAAAGCTTAATTCCTTGTAATCATGGAAAAGTGCTTGCTAAAAAGAACTTATAAACACCTTATCTCGATCATTAACGATATATGTCGGGATGTCATGGAGTCGGAACTATATTGGCTATGACTGCTTTAGCAATTGTAATCGTAGTATATGGGTGTTTTAAGGAAACAAAATGACCATATTTGATTAAGCAATCAACAATCATCATGATGATAGTACAACTATTAATATACGGTAGTAGTCATTCGATAAAATCCTAACACTTAGTCCATGTCCGGTTGGAATGAGGTGATATTATCAAAATATCTTAGAAATTTGGTTTCATGGAATTAGTGTTGTACTGTTGACAGGTAGTGTTATACTGTTAAGCCACTAAAAACTAAGCTTGATTCGATAGAGAGTTTTATTGTACCTAAAGTGTCCAAGAATTTGTGAGGAATGACAATTTGCAATCATATGTTGGATGAAGGTTGAGGTGGGGCTCAAGTAGATTATGTTGTTTTTGAACCAAACGCATCTTGTCGCACAAGTTGATGTAGGGATTGTGTGCTACTTTAAAGGGTCATGTTGTACCTCCTTTTGTAATTTTGGCCACCAATTTGCACGTGGTGAGAAATGGATGTGAATTATGAAATTCGACTACTTTCAGAAGAAATGTCGACTGCGATTTTAGTCGCACTTGTATTCAATTTCATAGTCATACCCGAGGGGATCTTGGGAAGCCATCGAGTGCAGGTTGGGATGGTGATTTGCTACTCAGCAAATGCTTAGGCTTTTATCTATGTGGAATGTAAATGGTTTGCTTAAGGAGATAAGGTTTCCACTTTAGTTAACTTGACCATGTGACATTTCATCTCAGTAAACTGATTGCAGGATGATCCGTCACATAGAAAAAATAATTTTACAGGAGTAGACATGGCCAACATGGCCAACATTTCCTTGCATTTTACAGGTCATAAAAATTCAAAATCCATCCTATAGAAAAAATATTAAAGTAGGATCCAACATATTGTAGTCTTGGGTTTGGGGTTCAACTAATTTTTTAAGGCAAAATATACTTATAAAGGTTGTTTTTTAGTGTCGATTAACACCCATTTGTAAACCATAGGTCCACTCACATATGAAGCAGGCTAGTTCTGAATCATAATCAGTGCCAAAATAGAGACCACAACCTAAGGTCTTAATTAAGACAAAATTTAGAACTAAAGGATTTGAGTTAAGTGTAGACAATATCTCCCATTAGTGTAGCGCCTTTTGGAGAAAGCAAAAAACATAACCATGAGAGGGCTTTGGCTAAAGTAGACGATTATCATACCATCTTTTGGGTATGTGTGATCCATTATTTCTTATACATAATCTCAATGCATGTGAATTTGGCACCTAACATACTATGAAGCTCAGCTTCCATGTGGTTGAAGCTATTAGTGTTTATTAAAATTTTCATAGGATTTTGTTCCCTCCAACATGACAAAAAAAAAAAAACTATTGAAACCCATCCAATTCAAACTATACGTTTTCTTTTGCATGTGACCATGTAGTTCGAGTGTTTGTCATTGGCCATCTACCTCAGTTATAACTTTGGAGTAAGGAATAAGAACATATGTACCAAAGGATAGATATGAGTAAATTCGCTTTTTTTTTTTCTTTTAAGACACAAATTCAACATGTTTGTTTTCTTAATTTTGTCATGACTTATTGTTGAATTTTTGAAATTTTTGGATGAATAAAAAAACCAAAATATTTGGTTATTTGGTTATTTGGCTTTTTCTTAATGTTTTTTTAAATTTTTTTCTATTAAGAAAAAACTAAATCTTCAAATATGAGAAAATGATATATTTTATGATTCAGTGAAATTCTCATAATTCCTTTCATTCTAATTAAATAAAAACTATTTATTTTTAAATAATTATTTTCTATAAATTTAGATAAAAATTAAAAAATAGATTTAAAACTAAATACTTAATTCTATAAAACATTATTAGAGAATAAAATTCTAGTTATCCTTGAGAAAAAGAACAAACAACGCCACCCTAAGATACCTGAGGTTTTTAAAAGAAACGAGTTGATCGTTATTTATATAAAATATTTTGTCATCAAGTACTATCTACTTGATGAATGGTTGCGCAGGTGAGGCAGATTACTTTTTGTATTATCTAAATAAATTAGTCGCATAATATAAAATATTTGTCATCTATATAAAATATTTTTATTTTATAATGGAATAATATTTAATGCGCATGATTTGGCAGTTCTGGCAGCGCTGGTATGGGGCATTGATAATCGTGGAAGGCATATGGGCTGTTTGATAAGTATTGAAAAAAACATTAAATTAAAATATATTCTAGAAACCAAACATATAGCGCAAAGTATATTAAATAAGTAATATTAAAAAGTTCACTAGTTGAGTGATGTTGGCTAGAATGGTTTGTTGCTTTATTGGATAGATAAGTTGGATATCGACTAGCATATTCATGTTCTTAATACATTATATTTTTAATATAATATATTGAATAATCGAAACTAAAATGACATTATGAACATGTTTTGTTAATTAAATGACACACATTTCTTGACACTTTTCTATATTGAACTCTTGCCCCCCTTTGGTTTAGAAAAACTATTGGTTACCAATATACTATCAAATTAATTAATTTTAAAATTTTGACCCAGAACCGCATATTTCTTGGAATTTTAGAAATTCCGTGGATATGGAGCAGGTTTTCTACGGCTTAAATGTATAGGCCTTTTATTTCGTTTTTCGCTTTGCATTTTTTTTTCTTTTGACCATATAGACATATTTTTCTATGGCCAAAATTCATGTGTGCTAGATATATGTTATCATGTGTGCAAAACCTATCTACGAGATGAAACAGCATGAAACAACTACGACTAAAGCTAACAAGGATTAGATTTCAATCTATTTAGCCTACACAAGGAAGAGATGTGACCTTTCTAGGTATGCTTTCAAATCACTAGCGGATATACATTCTCGCTTTCTCATTTTATTCCACATTGCAAATGCTTATAGAAGAAAATTAGAGCCACGGGGCAAAAGTCTCCTCGAATCAATCCCATACTCTTTGGTAAAACCCACAGCCTTAGGCGAGCCTTGTAGCGATCAACAGTGCCATCCGACCGAGTCTTGATCTTATAAACCCATTTACAGTCGATAGCAGATTTTCCATAGGGAAGATCAATTAGATCCCATGTTCCAGTCTTATGTAGTGCATCTAACTCTTCTTTCATAGCTTCAACGTCATAAAGAGGTTAGAGAAGCCTCATGAAAAGTCCCGAGGTTCTGGAAAAGGCAAAGCTGACGATAAGTCTCACGAAGGTGAAAAGGAAGAGTAATTTTCGATGGGAACGGCGAAGTGCATGAGTCGAAGGATTGACAAGATCACAGCTAGAAGCGTGTGTTATTGGTAGACGCGTCGATGATCGATGTGGGAGGCTCATTAGATGCTTGAAGGAACATCAAAAGTAGAAACTCAAATACGAGGGGGTGCTCGGATATAGAAGTAAGGAACTCACCGGGAAAAGGTCAGGGAGAGGATCGATAAAGGAAATAGGGGAAACAAGAACATGAGGTAGTTGGTAAAACATTTTGTGTTCCCAAAAGACCACATATGAAACACGAACACGTTTGCTAATGAGATCATAACACCCATAACCTTTTTGACCAATTCCATACGAAAACAACGCAAGCGAGCGAGGTGAGTTTAACCTTTCATGATCTTGAAGAAGAACAAAATAGACACATGCAAAGACTCAGTAAGTCATAGGAGGAGTAGAGAACCAAACAACGGATCATTAGGAGTTTGATTACGAGTGATAGAGATGGGACAGATTGATGGTGTAAATGGCGGTAAAGTGGCTTCCCACCAAGGCGAGAAGGAGTAGAGGCGACAATAGGAGTAGCACGAACAACATCAAGAATATGGCCAGTTTGCTCTCATCACATACATTTTCAGGAGAATGCCGACATAAGAGAATGAGGAACAATACACAGGTAGTGTAGAGATAAGTAAATTCATGGGCTTTATATTCTTGGGCATTATCAGATCACAGAAAACATTGATAAGTTAAGAAACTATGTTTCAATCATTTTGGTAAGTCACGATATAGCAGTAAGGATTCAAAATGATTTTTGAAAGAAGATAAATCCAAAATATATCGGGAAAAATCATCCTGAAAATAACAAATAACGTGACCACCACAGTGTAGTAATGGAAGAATATCCGCACCCCATTCGAATCCGACCCCGAACGAGGATGACGAAATCCCGGCGTGAGACTATCTCTTGAGGACTCTCATTGTAGTTCTTTCTCAAAGGCCCGAACACAGTACTGGTATACAAATAATTTCTGTAATAACAAAAATCATTATATATACAAAAGAACTACCACAGTGGTGTCATAAAATTATGCATATCTGAGTCCCATTTACTTATACATGTACATTTTTTTTTCCTAATACAAAACATCAGAGATCGCGGAAGCAGTGCGGTGAGCACCTATCTACTGGTAGCTGTTTCACGATGTGGGATGTCTGTCCTCTATCCTTGTCTTCTGTACGGCCTTGCAGTTAAACACCGTCTTTAAGCTTTGCAACTTAGGTGGAACATAAGCATGGACAACCACCAGAGTGACAATCACAAGCTTATACATATGTACATTTCATATATCTATACAAATTCATATAACTTTTTATTATTTATCATCTTTACATTCCTATTGCATGTCACGTATTTCTGTCTTTGACATAACTCATCATCTTTTCTTGTATTCTGATGCTTTGTCATCTTTTACTTATCTCTATGGATTTCTTGCTTATGCATTTCTATCATGTGTTCATAGCATATTCCTCTATTCATTTAGGTATGTCTATCATATTATATTTCTTATCATATATTTCTTATTCTAGTATATCATTTGATCTATTATCTTTCTAATGGTTCTGCATATCCTATTATGTGCATGTCCATATTCTTATACTATATACCATTTGTTATGTTCTATTTTCATGTCTTTGTTTTTTTATGTCTATGATCATGTCTTGTCATGTTATACTCTTTCCCATCTTGTATTATCATATTAACTTTTTCGAGATCATTTTTACATTCTTATACATTTTCATATATCACGTCGGATCGTATAATCTCATGTTCTGAACTTATCTTCACAGTATAATTTCATATGCGTATTCATGTTATACTTTTCATATTACTTTCTCTTTCTGTCTTTTGAATTATTTTACACTCTTATACATTTCATATATCATGTCGGATTGTATAAGCTCGTATTCTGAACTTATCATCACATAGATTCATGCTTCTCATATCATATCATATCTTTCCACATGTCATATTCAAATCATTTTATTTTATGTTTCATGCACAGTAAATACCAAAGGAGTGGATATAGGAAACTTGGGGCCGGCGTACTCCTTTGTATGAGGCAGTGGTCTTATTAGGGCCGGCGGCTGTTATCATATGCGAGACAATGATCATCTTATAAAGGCCGAAGATTTGTGGTGACCCTTCGGGGCCAGGTGATCCAAAGCGGGATCTATGTCATCGACCACTAACGGGGCCTCGATGTCATAACGGGGCATCTTTGCGGACTTATTTTTCCCAATAGGCATGTCTATCCTGCTTGGTCGAGACACGAGACCAATCCGTTTTCTATTTATTTACGCATATCTCATAAGCATAGACCTTTATTGTTATCATGATTGCTTATACAATATATACTATCATTACTTTAAATACGCATTCGTTCTTATATACGTAACTTCATATTCACGGTTCTCATATTTCTCTATAATACATATATTCCTATATTTTTATCATGCAATACATTTACTCATTCTTATATTCATATATGCTTATCATTCGTATTACATGTACTCATTAAGTAACATCTTATATCTTGTTAACTTATATCTTCGTAGCACTTTATTAGACTATCATATCTTATGACATATACCAATACATTCCTATATTTGTACGTTTTACTTGTACTTTATCAGACAGTCCTATCTCTAGTAAGAGTTACAGAACTTATACCTATACGGAGGTACTTATACCGTGCTTACAGTACTTTTATATCTTATACTTGTATCTATCTTATATTATGCATGATATACTATGATTATCATATCTGCTTACTGTTTTTCATATTTATGGACCTAATATGAGTTCACTTTTATCATAATATGTGATGGCTGTATTCTTGACTCAATGGGCTCCATAGAGTCGAACACTCGAATCGGAGTTGGACGAAGGGTTATGACCTTAGGGGTTGAGGTCATCGTAGTCAAATCCTGAACTGGACGAGCTGACCTGACCTCGGTGAGCTCGGTCTAACACCTCGGTCTGACACCTAATATCCTCCTCAGGCATATCAATGGATTCTTGACTCCATGGGCTTTCCATAGAGTCCAAGAACACCTGAATCAGAGTTCGGACGAAGGAGTTATGACCTTCCAAAGTTGGAGGTCATACATGGTCAAATCTAAATTTGGACGATCTGACCTGACCTTGGTGAGCTCGGTCTGCACCTCGTTCTGACACTAATATCCTCCTCAGGAATATCCAGTAGTTCTTGACTCAATGGGCTCAAGAGTCTAGAACACCGAATCGGAGTTCAAGCGAAGGAGTGCGACACTTAAGTTGGAGGTCATCGTAGTCAAATCTGAAGCTGGACGGCGACCTCGGTGAGCTCGGTCTAACACCTCGGTCTGACACCTAATATCCTCCTCAGAATATAAATGGATTCTTGTCTCAATGGGATTTCCATAGAGTCTAGAACTTGAATCGGAGTTCGAGCGAAGGTTATGATCTTAGAAGTTGGAGGGTCATACGTAGTCAAATCACTGGCCCGGGCGGCGACACAGTGACCTCGGTGAGCTCGGTCTAACACCTTGGTCTGAAACCTAATATCCTCCTCATGCATATCAATGGATTCTTGACTGATTCCATAGGTCGAGGAACACCGAATCCCGGAGTTCGACCGAAGGAGTTATGACCTTCGAGTTGGAGGTCATACGTAGTCAGCGAACGACCTAACTGGGCGGCCGCTACGGGGATGAGGTGTCTTCGACCTCTGAGGATGAGTGCTGAGCCTGCATGGGATGAGGTGTGCTGAGCTCTACAAGATGAAGGTACTGGCCCGACCTCTGCTGCGTAGTGCAGCTGACCTCTTCTTTGTGACCTCTATGGGGTGACTCTGCGCAGTTCATTGTCAGTAAAAAGACCATAGCAGGTCTCTGAGAATCAATTGAGAGAATTCAAAATCTAACATCATTTCATTGATGTGGCTACAATTACCAGAGGACTTACTACCAAATTCCCTTTATTTTGACCAAACCCATTCTAAAGTCCGACTGCAGTATGAAGTCAAAAATAGGGAAATTTCTTGGGTTAACTTGCAACTAGACCCTTCCCAGTACATAGAACCTTGAGCTCTTCTCAACTCAACCTAACCAGAAATGAGTTTGGAGTCTCCCAAACCATGTATTTATACTTTTCTACACCCCAAAACTAGACAAACCCATACTATTGTACAAACCCGATGCTTTTCCATACGAACTTAACAAGTTCCATACAAAACCATACCCAAATTCCATACCATGTTCCATACAAATATTCATGGTTCCCTATGACCCGAGACATGTATCCATACACCCATAGTTTTCATATAAATATTCTATTTCCTTACACCCATTTTTCAATTCCATACTAAAATTTAGTAGTTCCATACACATGATCTTCTTTTTCCTTTCCTTCTTTCTTCTTTCTTTTCTCTTGTTCTTCTTCTTCATCCGTTTTTTGCTCTCTCTTTCTCGAAGGCCAAAATAGAGATATTTATTTGGTCTTATCTTTATTGATCTCTTATCCACTTTTATTTCACTTTCAGGCTTCCTCCCTCTTTCCTTCAACCACTTGTCTCTTCCACAATTTTCTTCCTTATTTTATTCTAATATCTTTCTTTTGTACCTTTGGTCACACTTTTCGATTTGTCTCTATTCGATTTATCAAAATCCTACTTTGGCATATGAACTTATTAAATTGCTGACCCATAGGTCATGAATTAGTAAAGTATTAATTTACCCTTAAGCATTGTATTAATTCCAAGTTCTTTCTAATTTTATTTTGTCGGATAAATATGCTTTTACTTTTATTATACCTAAACATGTCAGAAAAGCTGCTAGGAGTATATTTTGAGTGTTAAAGGGCCCATTACATCATAATGAATAAGATCAAAGGAGAAAGGCATGATAAACCTTTGTTATTAAATGGTAAGCGGTTTGTTTGTCAAATTGACAAGGCATACAATCAAAACTCTTGTTGAAGCGAGAACCACAACAAACCCACACAGAAACTAGGTTGTTTAACCACAGAGATAGATGCAGCCAGGTAGAATGCCATAAAGTAAGAGAGAGGTGCTCTATCTGAGTTGGCCGAAAGTATTAGAAGCGAGAGGCGGTAGATGAAGAAGATGAGCTCAAACAGCCTTCTAACCTTATGGGCAGTCCTAACGATCTGTCTCGTCTGAGAATCTTGCACGACCACACCAGTAGAAGAAAAGGTTAAAGAAAAACCAAGTTCCGTGAGTTTACCAACAGATAGAAGATTATGAGTGAGTTGGGGAATTTGGTAAACATTGGAAACAGACAAGGCTGACGTAGAGACATTACCAAGATGAGAGGCATGCATAGGAGAACCATTTGCAGTATATATGGTAGGGAGAGAAGTGGAAATGTTAAGAGACAACATTAGTAGAAGAAGTCATATGATTACAGCAAGTAGAATCATGAAGCCATGTAGGAGAAGTATTTGATATCATAGAAAGAGCAGTGTTGGATGCACTGGAAGATGGAAGATTAACCTGATTAACCATATCCTGTAGATTTTTCATAGAGAGAGATGAGGCAGGACCAGACTTGGAATGAGAGTCCAAAGCTAATAATTCAGACTGGGTCAAAGAAGCAATGTTATGAAGAATACGACGAACAAAGCCAAATGTATCGACCTTTGTTCTTACAGAATCGTAGATAAGAAGAGGCTTCTATTATTATGTCATCTAACATTATTCCCTTTGCCTTGGAAACATAAAGTGATGAACCCGTAGAGGGAAAACAGGAGTAGCGCCATGGCAGCGGCCGGAGTAGCAAGAACCATGGTCTGTAGAAATGGGACTCACCGAAGACGCGGTCTCATCATCAACTAAACTTATGAATAGCTCGCGGAGATCGCGGGTACCGCATTCTCGATGTGAATATGACTTATGGCTTATTCAAACTCATCAATGGCCCATGAGAAATCAAACAATGGTCCTTGTTCACAGAAACATAAACCAAATCGTGTCAACAAAATCGAGAGAATTAGTTCGATGCAATTAATTGATCCCAAATGGATTTCACTAACCGTGATATAGTGATCTTCTTTCACCCTGTTCCCGACAAATCAGTTTGCGTGTGATCTTACGTTGCGAGCACCACTCTAATTCAAAGATACCGAAAATAAGTAAGTCCCAAACTTATTCGGGCAATATCGCGTTGCCAAACTCATCAACAATGGATGGAATATGGGCCATTTAAACCAGTGATGATTCGATGATTGTACTTCTCCAATCCTCAACCGAACGGGCATAGGCGCACCGCCATTGTCCACTTTTCTTCGAATAGGACGGTCGCTGCAGACGAAGCCACAGCTATGACCTGAGATAACTGCACATGGCTTGAGACCATCGAGCAAAATTATCTCCATAAAAAATAACATAAATCGAACGAGAAATCTCATCACCTGGAATATCTAAATTTCAATAAAAAACATACAAAGAAATGGAATCGTGAAACAAAATAAGTCGAATGCACTTCGTCAAATTCTTCGTCAACGGTCAATCGTGATTAATTTGGCGCACTAACGAGCTAACGTGGTGTAGTCAACGGGCACGAATCATGGGCACGGGCAATAGGCGCGCAGGCATGGGTAGCGAAGTTCGCACTTAGGGTCAATGCGGAAGTCACGTAGTTCTCCCACAAAGTTGAAGACGTGTGAGTTCACCGCGCCATGATCCACCGCGCTTAACAGCAACACGTGGGTGACACGTGGACAACTTGGGACTTCATGTATGCACGGCACGGAGCTGCCGGCCACTACCGCACACCTGTGATCATCTCAACAAGATCTAAATTTAAATGACCTCGAATCCCAATTCTAGTTATCGGGGCGTAGGGAAATAAAGAGCAAACAGTAGTTCATGGTAGAAAAATAAGTTATATGGTGGCCGTGAATGCCTAGGACCATGAGAACAACGGAAGAAAAATCGTAGAACCTAGCCTGATACCATGAAGAAAAGATCAGTCTTAGATATATCAAAATCAGATATTACATATACAAGACAAGGCTTATGCCGCTTCTATACAAATCTAAAACGAAAATATACAATGCCATATATACATATAGGGTTTTACTCGTGGAGTATGGGATTGATTATGAGGAGAATTTTGCTCCCGTGGCTCGACACTTTCTTCTCGTCAAGACTCTTATTGCCATTTGCGCGCTCGCAAATGGTCACTCTTTCGGGACACGGATGTCAAATATGCTTCTTAATGGTGAACCATCGAGGAAGTCTATATAAAGCTCTTCAGTTATTCTCACCCTTCGGGTTCCCTCACGTATATATGACTACGTATGGAACTTTATGGTCTTAAACAGCTCCTGAGTAGTGGTTTGCAAAGTTCAATTTACTATCTCGCAAGATGGCTTTTTTCGTGCAGCTCTTTCTGAGACATAGCTCTTTTTCTCGAGACTCGCTTGATCATGGTACACATTCCCACTCTTGTATGTCGATATGATTATTACAGTGATGATACGGTATTCAGATCTAAAGCACTTTCTTGGTTGTTAATTTGAAATGAAAGATTCTCGCTTCTTAATTACTTTCGTCTAGAAATTTCTTCTATAGATGGTTATTATCTTACTCAGCCAAGTATACTTCGATCCGGGATTGAGATAGTATCACTGATAGCAAGATAGTCGACACACCTATTGTGTAACACCCCAAATTACCCTAATCCGCTTATGTTAACATGTTTAGGTATAATAAAAGTAACAAAAGATATTTTTCCTAATAAATAAAGATAAAAACAAAAGTAGGAATATGCATAAGTTAAATTAAAAATAATAAAGAAGATTTGAGGCTATCAGGAAATATCATAAATTGAATTGCAAATATTAGAAGAGTTGGAGGACCAAAGTGGAAATAAAAAGGATAAGATCAATAAGGATAAGACCAAAATAAATATCTCATTTTTGCCCTGGGAGAAGGGAGAGCAAACATGGATAAGAGAGAAGAAGAAGAAAAGAAGAAGAAGAGAAAAGAAAGAAGAGAAGGAAAGGAAAAGAAGATCACAGTATGGATACATGTCTGGTTGTATGGAACTATGAGTATTGGTATGGAATTTGGAGTATAGTTTCGTATGGAAACCATGGGAGCCGGAAGTTCCAGCTTGGTCTAAGTTTAGATACATGGCTTAGAACCCTCTATCTTGTGTATGGTTTGCCTGGGAACCCTAAACTCATTTCGTGTAGGGTTGAGTTGAGAAAAGTTCTAAGGCCCTATAGTTGTGTTTGATGTAGCCGAAGGTAATTGGAACCAAGTAATTTCTCGTATTTTGATCCTACGTATTATCCGGACCTTATAACTTCTTTTTGGGTAAGAAATAAAGGGAATTTGGAAGTGAGTACTTCTAGTAAATTGTATCCACATCAATGAAATTGATGTTAGGCTTTTGAATATCTCTATTTGGACCTCTTTAGACCAAGTTATGGTCCTTTACCGAGGTCACCCGTTTAGATCTGGTCGGGTCGGCCGCGCCAGTCAACTAGTCGGACCTTAGAGTTGATTTGGGTAATAAATAAAGGGAATTCTGGTTATTCTCTAGTAATTGTATCCACATCAATGAACTTGATGTTGGGATTTTGAATTTCTCGATTTGGACCTTGTAGACCAAGCGGTCCTTTACCGAGGTCGCCCGCCTAGGGTCCGGGTCGGGCCGTCGCGGGCTCGGCCGCCTAGCCGGACCTAGAATTGATTTGGGTATGAAATAAAGGGAATTTGAAGTGAGTCCTCTCTAGTAATTTGTAGCCACATCAATGAACTTGATGTTAGGCTTTTGAATTCTTAATTCGTATTATCTCAGACCAAGTTATGGTCCTTTACCGAGGTCATCCTCAGAGGTCGGGCCAGACCATCCATTGAGGTCAAAGCGCATCCTCATACCGTAGAGGCTAGCATACCTCATCTTAGAGCCAGGTTAGCAGACTAGCACTGTAGAGGCCTCACAGACTCTCATCCTGTAGGAGGCTGCAGACCTCATCCTCGTAGGAGGTCGCATTCTCATCCTCGTAGAGGTCACGGCCGTGTGATTACGCATGACCTCCAACTTAAGGTCATAACCTCTTCTCGTCCGAACTCGTTGGTGTTCTCTGACTCTATGGAAAGCCCATTGGAGTCAAGAATCCATTCATATGCCTGAGGAAGATGAAGGTGTCAGACCGAGGTGTTAGGATGGAGCTTACCGAGGTCAGTCAGCCTGGCCACCAGTTAGCTCTCTGGGCTGGTGTGACTACGCATGACCTCCTACTTAAGGTCATAACTCTTCGTCCGAACTCCGTTTGGTGTTCTGGACTTATGGAAACCTATTGAGTCAAGAATTCATCCATAGATAGCTTGATAAAATTGGAACTCATATTAGTTCCGGAAATCATGAAAAACAGTAGGCACTGCGTAACCATAGTTATTCATATTATGAACGCTATTATGTTCATAACAAATTTATAAGGCTACATGGTAAAGCGATAGCTATTTGGCGCATATAATGAGATATGAAAATGCAAAGATATGAATAAATGATTGTATATATATCATATATGATTCGAATGACAATAATTATTCGGGAATATGAGATATATACGGAACATAAAATACACATTGATTGTCCGCTTTAGAACCTGGTATGGGACAGACAAGACGCCTCTATTGGGTGGAAAACCAAGTCTCGCAAAGATACAAGTTCCCTGACATCGAGTCTCCGGGTCAGGGATGAGATAGATCCCGTTTGGACACCACGGCCCCAAAAGGGTCACCACAACGCCTTTGGGCCCTTATAGCTCCATTGTCCGTTACAATGATAATGTCGCTTCGCCCTTATAGACCACCGTTCAATAATGAGTACGCCTGCCCTTATAGTTTCTCGTATCCACTTCTAAGGTTTATGCGCATATTGAAACATAAAAGAAATGACAGGTATATGCAATGAAATGTAGAGAATATATGACATGATATGAGAAGTACAAAGACCGCTTATGCGATGATAGTATACGCTACAAGAACAAGAAGTAAAGTACAAGATGACATGCAAAGTATATGAAGATGATAAGAAATGAAACTCGTTATGAAAAAGTATATATATAAGGAGAAATGATAAGAATCAGAATGTTATATGTGTTATATGCATTTAGATAGAAGTGTGGTGACCCTTAATAGAGGTCATCCATGTAGAGCACTCTAATTGCTGTAAAGCGGCACGGTGTTCAATCCGTAGGTACAGAAGAGGAAACCGCAGGACCTGCAATCCACATCGCTACTAAAGGCCACATCAATAGTTCACTCGGAAGACCTTTAGGTCTATTTTATATGAAATTTTGTAAACCAATGTAAATATTGTAAATGTTGAACACTTCCATATATGGAGCTTGTATATGAATGAACTAACTTAAAGTTTATACGTGAAGGAAAAATGACCTCACTTCGACACCCTATGTCGAAGCTGGGGGGCGCCACATATTGAGTATAACTCAAGCGCCTCACTCTCATGATGGTGAATCACTATCTCGATGCTACTCTACGTACGCCTTGTTAGAGCTCCAATCTATTCAATCGTTACCGCCTCCTAATATCTTGCGCCATGTAGTCAATCAATTTATGGTCGCCTCAGATCCTCATTATGTCAGCGCTCTCAAGATCTTTGATATCTAAAAGGCACCATATTTAATGATCTCATCTTTCTACCCATTCTTCATTAACTCTTCGCATATTCGTATGCAATTCAAGTGTGTGATCCCATTGATCGCTGGATCTACTACAGATATTGCTTTCAGTGATTCTCTTATCTCTAGAGAAGCAAGAATAAACAAATTCACGTTGTTCCAAGATCAGCGTAATATGTATTAATCGAAGCTGGCCACAACCGAACTTATTTGGTTACGCGTATACTACAGGATCTTGGTAAGCCGATTGTTCCATCGCACCAAACTTCACTGCGGATAATCGGCAAGTCAAATTGCTCATACGATGTCTTCCATGAACGTACAAACATATTGAATATTGTCACTTCATTCGCCATCATCTCCTTCAAGGTACACTCACACTTCGCCTCGCTTCCTTCTCGTGATCAAGCACTGAATATCTTCACCAAACCCTTCCTTTAGGAACTTTTCGGTTTAGCTTCCAAACTCAAAATGGCTTTTAAACCACCATGAGCCTGGAGGATGTTAGATTATTATATATGTATATATGGAAATTCTATATTTTCCATTTTTAGATTTGTATAGCTTAGCTTATATAAGCCTTCATCTTGTGCATGTAATATTTAGTTTTGATATATACAAAGACTCGAGTCTTTCTTCACTTACAATGAATTTATGCGGTGGGAAAGAAGTAGACTTTGCTACAAAGCTACCTTTTCACACAAGATAGATTGATAGAAGGCTACTGACACTTGGGTGTACTGAGCCTTCAATATGTCCAAGCTAGATCAATTATAGCAAAATAATAGCACACTGTAGAACTCGAGCTCTTCATCAAGGCCATCAAAAGGTTTATATCTTCAATTTATACTTTGGTGTAATACTTAAATCGAGCTGTGTAATTTATTTTCGTGTGGATATGTCGCAAAGATCACCTTCCGTAATATATGAAACTCTTTTTATGTGAAACTCTTAGATGTGTACAAAGAAATTGAGGAAGAGATGGAGAAACAAGGATTCCAATATCACCGAGTTCAATATGCCAAATCGCAGGATTACTTTAACATGGTATCTAAAGAAAATTTTCATCTTGTATGATAGACAAAGAAACCATAGAATGATCATAACTACAAAGATTGCATGCAACAACACGGCTTAGCTAGAGTGGCAAGTCCCCAAAATCTACATATTATATTTCAAATTTGGTATCTTGACATATTCAAATGATAAATTGGAAATTTTTAGTTCTTCTCATTCAACAACTAAGGCATATTGTCAATGATTTTCATTTTACTTAGAAGACAGAGCGAGTGTCTCTAAATTTGGATATTCAACCCATCGCTTTCCAGAAGTTTCATCTAGAACAAATAGTCAACCTTTTTTTTCTCCTTTCACTAATGTCCTTCCACAAATCATAATAACAAATCAAACCAATGAAGAAGTTAGTTTCCACCAATATATAAATTCTTTTTCCAATGAACCACAATTATCTATCACCATTACGAACAATTATAAAGTCAACTCTTATTTGAGAAAAACAACCAAGAAAAGAAAAACCCTACAGAATAATTCAAGTGAAAAACCATATCGTGCATAACACAAGTACGTAAAAGAACTCAAGACAAAAAGGTTAAAACAAAGTAGCACGCCAAGAGGATTGATTAGCATATCCCAAATCTCACTTACATAGTAATTCCGACAGACGAACAATGATGTGATATGATCATTCATTGCATCTCCAACATTCGTGAATATATCCTTACGCCTCTCCATACATGAAATCTCTCCGCACTTGGGCGGTTGAGAACACTAAAGAGATGCATCGAATAGCAAAGAGGGTCCGAGGTGCCCATGGTTTACACCTTTCCGCTGCATTCTCGACTCACTTTGGTATGCATGCTGCCTCCGAGAGAAACCATGTTGTTTCACTACATTCAACACTTGATGCAAGATGTCCTCTTTCTTGTTCAAACTATACAAAGACCAATATGGGATATTAACAAAATTAATGATACTGTTATAAAATGCATGAGGGTTTTAACATGGTTATTAATTATGCTTACATCCAAGGATGAGAGAATATTTTCACTATTATTGAAAACACAAAGAACAAGATTGGAATATTAAAGTATTACGATGACTAAGCAAAATAAAAAAAATTCACAAAACCTTAGGATACCCATAATACCGAGAAAATACATCACAAAAAATTTCACCTTAGTCTTACAAGCCCATCTCTCTCATTACTTTTTCCTCAATCTATAATATTTATAGATATTTTTAAAAGCTTCCTTATTCTATAAGGAAACATGCATGATATTACAAGGAATATAACAACTATGAATTATCCTATAAAATAATTTCTTACAAAAAATTAATTAATATTAAATAGGAATTTGAGCATATTCTAACGAGATAATTAATAATTTCATATTGCCTTTAGATATGAAAGAGTAGTAGTACCTTGTGTGAAGCCCTTATCATCCATGACCCTAATTGTGGAGGTAGCTTGTATGATCTTAGGGTTATTTAACACCCAATGAAAGACCTCCTTTGTTGCCATCCTTCCCATTCCAACAAAATAGATGATAGTGAACCAAGTGACATCAGCGGTTACTAGTGCAACATGCAAGTACTCTTCTAGCGTCGGTACATAATTTCTATGGAACCACTTGGCTTCATTATGGTAAGCTCGAACAGCACTTTTCATCTGGAATATATTCACCAAACAAATAGTTAGGTTATGTTATGTTCTCAAAAAATTTAAGGCTTCGTTTTGAACACAGAAAGCATTAGCTAGGGAAAGAAAAAAAATTACTAAGGAACAAGATTTTCTCATGTTTGGTTTCACTCCAAAAATATAAAAAGAATCAAATATTATCAAATTCTTCAAAATTTTACATATTTTAAATTTTAGTCCTTATATAATAGAAAGAGAAAAATTAAATCATGAGTTTGAATAAACATATAGAATTAATTTATTAGATTAAACTAATTTTTATTTTCCTCAAATTTTCTTTTTCCACTTTCTTTCTATGTAGCATTAGAAATATACCACTAACGGTTTCGGTTTGTTTAGGGTATCTTAAAAGCTAAATGGAAATTTTCGGAAATAAAATTTGAAACCCGGAATTAATTCGAGAGCCAAGGGTAAAGTGGTAATTTACCATAAGGACCAAAAAGTAATAAAACCAAAGATATATGCCAAACTAGAATTTAGGAATAAGTTATGGTGCAAATAGGAAAGAAATGGGGGACGAGATCTGAAAATGAAAAGTTAAAACAAAAATGAGTTTTTGTCATGTGAGTATGGCCTTAATAAACATAGGCTTTAAAGACCAAATTGGTCTCATGTTTTTGGAAAGGGAGAGGAAGCAGTGGAGAAGAAAAGGAGAAGAAGGAGAGAAGAAGAAGAGAAGAGGAAGAGGAAGGAAGGAAATCAAGCAAGCCAAGATCAAGAGTATGGAACTACATGGGCTTTTAAAGCTTGGAATTGTTTCCATACAATTGCATAGTTATTAGTTGGTTCCCAAAACCTAGGGTTTTGTTAGGATTTCTTCTAACCTAGAATTCTTAAAAGTAAGCTTGGTAAAACCTTGAATAGGACAAGAAGCACATGAAATCTTCTCTTTGAGGATGGATTCATAGTTCAAAGGAAAGTAATTGAGTTAGGGTTTAGAATAAACCCTAACTAATCTACATGTTAGGGTTATGTATGGGTTAGGATCCATATAAAAATGGGTTTTGAAGTAATTCATGATGAGTCTTTGAAATAAGAGAATGATTGAATGATAAATTGAGTAGAAAAGAGATCACAGATGAAATTGAAGTGGTCTTGAAGTGTTTATAAAGTATAGAGTTGGTTTGGGATGAAAATATGGAAAAATGGGAGAAAATACACATTTTGGGCATTTTCGGATGACATGTACCAGTGCAGGCTCGAGCATGTGCAGTGCGTCTTGTGATACAGTCATTTTTGGCAGCATGTCACCGGTACATGCTAGACATGTACCGGGTACACCTGTTCTGATTTTCCCGGTTTGACCAGTTTTATTATTTTGGCCATAGCTTGCTCATTTCTTATCCGATTTGAGTGATTCAAGTGGCCGAATTAAAATAGACTAGAAAACCATCCATAGAAATAGACAGAGTCAAATTATGACTCTAAAGTGGCCCAAAAATTCACTCACCAGTGGGACCATGTGCAAACCAAATTACAGTTTCGAGTGTTGAACATAGAGAAGTCGAGGTTGTTTTCGGACGTGGCAGGTTCGGTGCTCGAATTGGGTGATTACAGTTGGAATAGAACCCTTAGCACCTTAGCTTTAAATGAGTATAAGGACATAGTGTCAAAATGAAGTTAAGACCCCGGAAAAAATGATAGCCTAAATTTGTCACTAAAGAAAAATCGGGTAAAATGACTAGTTGGCATGAAAATGCCATAACTTTAGTTTGGATGATCCGATTGGATTGATTCAATTCCTAGTAAGCTAGATTCATAAAGGAATGAGAATATATAGATGAGGTGTGATGTCATAGACATCATACTTCATAAGTATATGAAGTGCTATATGTAATAGCCAGGAAACAAGAAAAATATAGAAAATGCAATATGTATAGATATGTTCATAAAACATGAATATGATATGAATATAGGATTATATGATAAGATATGTTATAAGATATGATAGTCTAAAGTACACAAATGATAGGCACATATGTATATAAGAGTAAATGATATGAATATATGATAGTTATACCGAAATGAATAAGATGGAACGTGCTAGGAACATATGATAGAAAGACATAAATGATAAGAACGATAGAGATAAACAAAGATGATAAACATAGGAATGAGAACATGTACACCAAATGATGGAGTACATATATGAAAATGTGAATGAAGTAAAGCCTCATGATATAGGAATATAGAAAGTCTGAGAATAAGCTAAAACATATTAGAAATGTATAAATATAAAGAGATATGAATATAGAAAGCTATATATGAATATATGAATACAAGAGTGCATAGATGCATTCATGATATATGATAGACAAAACTAAATGATAGAAAAGATATGAATATATGTATTATATAGATATATGAGAGCCCAGAAATGTGAAACTACGAGTTATGAGAACTAATACAGGTAAAGTAATGATAGTATATATCATGCAGCAATTATGATAACAATAGTTATTAGTATATGAGATATGTCTGAAAATAATAAAGGCTGATTGTGCCTTAGGACTGTAGAGGGATAGATAGAGGCATGCCTATAGGGATACGATTCTTTATGACATACGAATCTGAATCACGAGTTCTGGAATATCGAGGCCCGGATTTGGGTCGATGACATAGATCCGGTTGGATCACGGTAGCCCGAAGGGTTAAGTATAACACGTGGCATAGGTGGTATCGTCACGATGTGCAACCAGGTATAAACATATAGAGATCGTCTCGTACGGTGATAGTACAATAAATTTACGCTACAGATGAGATCAACGTCGTGCGGTGATGATACCCTTCGGGTACACATAGTTCCGATATCTTGCTTCTAAGGTATTTGCAAACATATGAAACCCTAAAAGGAAATGACATGATATATGAAGCACTGCCTTTGCTATCTCGATAAGTATAAACGATTACAAGAACAAAGTAATGTACAAATGTGATTACATAGAAAAATATATGAACGATCCTGATATGAAAGAGAAAAGTATGAGAAGTATACAAGTACAAGAAATAAAGTGTTAATGACACGAAATGTATATAACCAGATAAAGTATATGAAAGCATATAGAAAATTTAATATATGAAGCGATATATAGATATCACATGAAAGGATAGTATATGATAGTATAAGATAGAAAAGCACAGGTATATGATTATCATATGAAAGAGTATAACGAGGAAAACAATATATGAAATGAATAATTTATGAATATGATCTATATAAAAATGGTATATAAAACAATACATGAATACATTATATAGAAAGTACAAAGTATAGTACCGCAGAAAAGGATAGAAAGTAGATAAAGAAAGGTATATGAAAGAGTATAGTATGGAAAACATAGGAGAATATAGTACATGAAAAGTATCATATGAAAGCATACCAAAGTACTGAACGTGAAAAGTATAAGAATGTAGATAAAAGTACAGGACAGTATAAGATAGGTTATATGAAAGTATACGAGATAATAATGTATATGATACAAGCACAGTATACAAACATGAAAGGAAATGAACATGAAAGGAAATGAACATGATAAGTATAGGATATGTAAAGCATAGAGCAGAGGAATACGATAAAGTATAGATAAAAGATATGCAGACATAAGAGTAATATGCAGAAAGAGATTGACGTGCAATAGGCAAAGTATATGTGATAGATAAGTAATTAAAGTTATAGAAATCTGTATAGATAAATGATATGCATATGTATAAGCTTGTGACAGTCGCCATTGGTGGTTGTCCATGCTTATGTTCCCACTAAGCGTAAAGCTTAGCACGGGTGTCGGGTGTAGGTACGAAGCGAAGACAAGGATAGAGGACCGGGACATTCCACATCGGCCAGCGAGGCCGAAGCTCGAGAGATAGGTGCTCATCGCTACTTTGCTTCCGCAATCTACGAGTTTTGTAATAGTAAAATTGTAATGAGTACAAGTAAAGGGACTCTTGTATATGTGTATAGATTGTGATGGACACCACTCCGGTGGTAGTTCTTTGTATATGTAAAATGATTTTTGTTATTACAGAAATTGTTTGTATACCCACAGGTACAGGTACAGCTCTGAGAAAGAACAGGTCAATGAGAGTCCCAGTACAGTAAAGGATACAGTATAGTATAGTATATAGTATAGAAAGTCTCGCGCCCCGGACTTCGGTTCGGATCCGTGATAGAGATTCGAGAGGGATCGGGCGTGACATTCTATATGCTCCCTCGTTCAAATAGAAACTAAGGGAAAATGTAAGAGAAAGAAAATAGAGATGAAAAGTAGAAGGAAATGAAAAATGAAAGAAAATAAAAATAGAGTTAAGTCCAATATAATTATTTTTGTTGCTGCTTCTAACCCATTTTATTTATTTTAATTCATCAATATAATGATTAAATAATTAAAAATATGTATGTTTCAGTAGTTTATGTTGGAGATATTTCTAGTCATAAGCTACTTGTAAAATAGAGAAGAATATTTTTTATTCATAATAATTTTGTATCTTTACATGTACATATTTATAGAGATGGTAGAGATCCTACAATCAAGCTATTTCTATAATCAAGTTATTTGCCTAACAGAGAAATATCTCTAAACTAGGAAAGAATATAATAGTTTCCTATAATTAAGTTATTTGCCTAACAAAGAAGAATAGTAATAGGAAAGAATTACAATAGAGAATCTTTGACTATTCAATATCATGACACTCACTTGAGTTGGTGCATAGATGTCACACATACCCAAACTTGCTTTTTGAGCGCTCGACTTGACTTGATTTGGTGAGGATATCGGCTTGATTGATCTTCGGATCAGATCTTAGGCAACTCGACAATTTTCTCATCCAATTCTCCTTAATGAAGAATCTGTCTACCTCCACATGCTTTGTACGATCATGTTGTACCGGATTATGAGCAATATCACATGCTGCTTTATTATCACAATAAAGTCGAATCGATTGCCTAGGCAGATAGCCCAAATCCATCAATAGAAGTCTTAGCCACAAGGCTTCACATATTCCAAGTGCCATACCCCTAAATTCAGCCTCTACGCTTAAATGTGCAACAAAATTCTGCTTCTTACTTCTCCATGTAACGAGATTATCACCTCTGAGGTGGAAATATCCCGAAGTAGATCGTCATCATCTATTGCTCCGGCTGGAGTCAGCACTATATGCATCCACACTTTGACAATCTATATTTTAAGTGAACAAAATGCCCTCTCCAGGAGCGGACTTCAAATACCTTAAAATGCGCATAACTGCATTCATATGTTATTCTCTAGGATTATGTATAAACTAGCTAACAATACTCAATGCATAGGTAAGATCTGGCCTAGTGTGGGCCAAGTACATCAATCTTCCAACGAGCCTCTGATATCTCCCTTTATCAACAAGCACCTTATTAGTCTCAACACATAACTTCAATCCTTCTTCTACTGGTGTATCAGTTGGTTGACATGCTGACATACCAGTTTCCTGCAACAAATCTAAAGCATATTTTCTTTGAGACAAGAAAATCCCTTTATCAGATGAGAGACACTTGATCAATATTTCAAGTGACCGAGATCTTTCATTTCGAATTCGCTTGACAAGTAACTTTGTAGAACCTTCCTTTCATCAGGGTCATTTCCTGTAACCACCATGTCATCAACATACATAATAAGGGCAGTGATCTTACCATGTTGTTTTTTCAAGAATAAAGTGTGGTTTTAGTTCTTTCACGATGGTAGCCCAGACCTCATGGACCGTGAACCTTCGAGCCATGCTCACGAAGATTGTTTTAACCCATACAACGATTTCTTTAATTTGCACTTTCTGACAATGCACTTTTGGTATCATGAACCCTGGTGGCAAATCCATGTACACTTCTTAGGACAACTCGCCATGCAGAAAGGCGTTTTTCACATCAAATTGTTGCAATGGCCAATCCAGGTTCGCAGCTAGAGATAATAAGACTCGAACCGTGTTGATTTTAGCTACAGGTGCAAATGTATCTATATTAACAATTCCATAGGTTTGGGTGTACCCTTTTGCTACCAGTCTCGCTTTAAAACATTCAATTGTACCATCTGCTTTGTGCTTCACAATATAAACCCATCGACATCCAACTGGTTTCTTCCCTGGAGGATGATCAACAAGTTCCCAAGTTTCATTCTTCTGCCAAGGATTTCATCTC
>JAEQBH010009635.1:0-116796 GCA_016808115.1 Tetrastigma voinierianum | reverse complement strand
GTAGAAAAATGGAGCTATATGAAATATATAACAATGTATTTCACTAAATTTTAAGCTTTTCAAAATTAAGTAAGCAATGAGCCACCTAAACATACAAAAATGGGCTTTCTATATCGGGTAGTACAAAAGAAATAAAATTAGCGTATGAAAGTAAGTTTGTTTTCTAGTTAAATATGAGTTGCTATTTCTTTTACAAAAGATTTGTTTCAGATTTAGTATTGATTCCTTCTTAATTTGATGATGATTTGTTCCTAATTTCTACGCTATTTTAGGCATTTGTTCACGATTTGGTGCTGATTTGTTCCTAATTTGCTGCTATTTTGGAGCTGATTTGTTCTTGATTTGCGGCTAATTTTTATTACCAAGTCTTGTCCTAAAAATTATCTAGTTTCCTTTATAGCTTTTGTCCAAATATCTTACTTTCCTTATAGTAGAATTTAGTTTCTATTCTTGTGTATTTTTTGGCCTGTTATAGGCTTGTTATCCCAACATTTTTCAGTTTTGATGCATTGATAAAATTGAGAGTTTCAAATTCTCTTTGTGATTCGTTTGGCTAGTAGGCGTATCCGGAATCAACAAAATTTGTATCCTAGGGTTCCTACTGTCGTAGCAGAGTTATTGTAGTATAGTAGTCTAAGGTCGAACACGGGGATGGGTTTTCTTCGTGAGAGTAGAGTTGCAGTGGATTGAAAATGGTGTTTCCTTTTTGGATTTCAGGATTTTTGCAAAAACAGTGCAAGTGAATGTTTAGGCGGAAATAAATTGAAATAAAGTTAAAGAGAGAACTCAGCCAAGTCTCTCGAAGCCCTTGGTTAGAGTTGTGATATCAGCACGTCCTCGGGTCTTTTTTTCTCGCGTTAGGGAGGATTGCCTATAGTCATTTCAAGCGGATCTTCGTTTAGCTCTAAAACCTAAACCTAAAGTTTTCTCTAATGTATAGCATTTATTAGCCATTTATGTTTGAAGCGGTTAAAACCCGTCTTGGATCTAACACAACGAGAGCTCATAAATGACAACTAACTAGGCATCAATGGATCTAGCAGTAAGCATCCACTGAGCCTTGAAAGCTTTCCAAGTACTTGCCACTCAGGGTACATCACAGTGATTCAAACCTAAACTTGAGATGCAGAAACGTAAAAGGCCATAAAAGCTTGCGTTATGAACATGAGGACAGTGTTTTTACCTTCAGACCTTCACCCAGTGGCCTTCCTCTTCAGGATGAGGGTTTAGTAAGCATCTCACTGATTTCTCATCATCAAGAGAGGTGTTTGGCTACAGCAAAAAGTGGAGGAAAGGGTGAGAAAATCACAAGCATCGGGAGGAGAGGAAATTTGGTGCCAATTTTATTGAGTGATTGATGGGTAGTTGATTTGATGTTCTGAAACTTGAAGCTAAACATATAGGTGCTCAATACCAAAAATTACAAAAATGTGTAAAGTAACCAAGAATTACATCAAGAGAGCGAATTTGTCTGATACCCAGAAATTAGCGATGGCGGTGCAAGGGAGGCGATCATTGTGAAATTTGCAACTGCGAAATTTCGCGAGGTTGCGAATTTTCGCAACAACTAAAAATATCTGATTTCTTCCTTCTCTTACCGTTTGCTCCAATTGTCTTCTGAAATGATCATGCATCTTCGAGTTCGGCTCAGTTTCGTCGTGTTTGAATCGGCTCGAGAAAATGACTTATTTGGCTTTACAAAACTTACAAAATAGCCATAAAATGTGATCGGTAGAAAGTCGGACCTCGATGTATCAATTGAGTTATTTAAGATTGATTTGTACACAAAAAGTGCTTAAAACACGCAATAAATAGGGCTGAAAATAGCCTTGTTGGGTGCCTAATCACTCCCCACATAGGCACATTCTTAGTCCCTTAGCAATGATAAAAAGAAGGAAGATCATGCAGGTTATGTGTATGCAAAAGGGGATTATCTGTTCAAAAAGTGTGTGAATAAGTAATGCCCTACCCTCAGTATGAAAAATTGGGACCCTGCATAAAAACCAGCTTGGGAGAATAAATACCATACATGAGCAAGAGTTTGGAGCGGTCGTCATTCAGAAATCACTTGAACTTCCTCCAAAATCTAAGTGTTTAGGTGATCATTTTCAATAGCTTTATTGCTCCTAACAAATATTGCAATGCCTTAGACTGTTGACCATCCTAAATAGATCTGGTTCCACTCTTATTTCACACCTATTTTGTATTGCAGGATGCAATGCTGAGAGCTTGACTTCACCAAAGTCCGTGTAACGGGGATCCATCGATGACTCCCAACCAACTAAGGTTTAGGGCATCAGTGAAGATCATTTGGAGCCACTAACTCTGAGGTTTCACGAACTCCGAATGATTTTGAAATTCAGTACACAAAAACTTGCTAAACTCCACCCATCCACCCGTAGCGAGCAAGTCGGTGGCTCCAATGATTGGTTTTAAGGGCACCAGGCTTTAAAAGGCTTTTAGTGGTAGGCCGCTAAGCATTTTTCGGTTTTCAGAGCAAAACGTACGATTTTCTATTTACTTGCACTCTTTCTTTTCATTTGGAAGACTTCATTGGCGCTTCTTTCATGGGAACCTTAACTTTATTATAGGTGGTGTGAAAAATTTAAAAATGGAGTTTGCGAGTAGGGGTATGCGACTTCTCGGCCTATTGAAGAAAGCGTGTGCCTTTGTGTGTGGTTAGCTAATGGTGGAAGACAAGGGTTGAATGCCAGGGTCTTCAACTGACCAACAACTCAATCATGCATGGAATAATTACACCATTGATTGTATTATGCGGTATTTCGGTTTGACTCACGGGAGAAACGAGAACCACGAAAAAATTGGGGGCAAATTGGTTGCAAAGAGTAGAAAATGTTTGTATAGAGTATATAATAGTGTATTTCACTAAATTTTACTCTTTTTCAAAATGGAGTAAACAGTAAGCCACTAAACATACAAAAATGGGCTTTGCTTAGCAGGTAGTACAAAAAGAACTCAAATTAGCAGTATGAACATCACTTCTAACACTAACTCTCTCTCCCCACCCCACCTAGGAATGTCATTTATCCCTTATTATAGGTGTGGATTGGAAAGTTAGTGGAGGAAGTAGTACCTCCTCAGTCGGTGGCTGATGAAGAATCATCCTCGGCACGAGAATAGGGTGAGTCTTGCTAATGGAGTGATTTGTAGCTATGCTATGTTTATAACACATCCCGAGGGGGTCTTTAGAAATTTAGTGGTGGAAATTTGGGTGCATTTGGAGGAGCGACGCGGCTCAGAGCATCGAACATGCGGTGACGCGTTGCAGGGAGGCGAGGTGGCTTTGTATGCGCATGAGGATGACAGGTTCTATCTTCAACCATGGGCGTTGGTCCTAAGCCATGACTACCTCGGTGCGAGTCATCCTGTCGATGAGAGGCTGTGGGTAGTCGCGGAATCGTGCCCAGTAGTGGTGGAGATGTATTGGGTGCGTCAGTGGTGGTGAAGTCCCTAGTGGAGATGGTAATGCTGCTGAGGCGATCTGGAGGTCTTCGACTTGACTATATACGAATGGCTTGAGTGGGCATGGGGGTCGGGCTCTTAAGGGATAGAGACACTTAGGATGCGGAGGTATTGGGTACGTGGTAGGTGGAAATTTGGAAGGCCGAGTTGTCGGGTTGAGGAAGATGGAAATGGGAGGCTCCCTTGAGTGGGCTACACTATAAGGGGAAGGTTCCACGAGTGGGAATATCGTGGCCAGAAATTTGGTCCTCGGAATTTGGTCGCAGTTGGAAGATGAAAGGCACTGGGCATGGTCTACCCCCGATCGATAGTAAGGGTGGCCTCGCAGTTGCGACGACGCTCCAATCGGGGCTCGGTCGGGAAGCCGATGTGCTCCAGCACCTGGCATAGAAGTCGCGGAAATAGGAGAGGCGTGGACTCAGCTCGGGGCAGACTCCGACGGTGGACCTTGTCCTCGAAGTAGAACAAGGACGTCATGTCCGGCTGGATTGGGGTACAGGCTCAGGAAGCCACTAGAAATACAATATAAAGCCTCCCGAAATGGCTCCTCTCCCTGCGGGCCGATGTGTTGGAGGCGGGAGCAGTTAGATCGCAATATATGGTCTATCAAATGGCATCTTGGCTGTGGGAGGTGCCTCTGAATAATATAGTCCGGGTCGATGTAGTATCCGGAGAGAGAGCCAGGACTATCTCCACACAGTCGAGGGATGGGGCCCTGTCCTCTTTCTTTGCGTTAGCGAGGCCACGAGGGCGGTGGAGAGCTGCTTGTGATGTCGGGAGGCCCTGAAGTATCACTGGTCGTCGTCGATAGAAAAATGTGGAAGCGGTCGGGTTGGCCTCAGCGCCTAGGCGATCATATTGATAAAACTCGATGACTACCAGGATCAGCGTCGACGGGACATCATGAATGGCCCCAGGTGGTATCATTCACCCGGAGCAGTGAGTCTGGACTCGGGTCCTCGGTAAATGTCGAGGAGATCGTGAAATGCGGCCTCCCGGGTGCATATCTCTCTGCTACGATCGACATTTCAGGATGGGGTTGCAATGGAAGTAGGGCCGCCTGATAATGGATCAGGGGATAGGTTTGGGGCTGCAGCAATGCCTTTATAAGGCGTTGAGGGTGGCGCTCGGGGTCTCGAGGTGGACGACTCCCCTGGGCCTGAGGTCCAGGCCCTCTTAGGAGGTGGGGCCCTTCGAGCTGGCCTAGGAAGTGATGGATCAGGCGGGGTGGGGCTAACCCAGGTATGATATCTCCTCTGGGCAGGGGCCACGGGAAGAGCCCACCGGCCGGCAGCACTTGTGCGCCTTTGGATAGGCGGCATGGGTAGGGGCTGGTGGCGGCCGGCGGCTACGAGGAGGCTGGGGCGACCAGGTGTGGTCTTGTGTTTGACGACCGGTTGAGGCCCCGTAGACCAGTAGTGCTTGAGCTGGGGCAGCCAGTAGGGAGGAGGTCAGGCGCACTGCGATCCCGAAGGAGATAGGCCACTTGAGTCTTCACCATGCTTCCGGTGAGGAGGGAGAGAGGGATAAGAAGCTTCGGGGGCGGAAACGAGTGGAATGGCCAGTGAAGGAATCAAAAGGGGTTTATATAGGGGGAGGGGGGTAGGTGAAAAGACATGGACAATTAAGGGCCATAAACCCCAATTAAATACATGGTTCAAAGCTTGAAACGGGGAGTTACGATCGATATGAGGGATGAGTGCGGTCTTTGCGAAATTTCACGGGGTGCTAAATTTCGCAACTGTAAATTCCAGTGAAAATTTATTTCCACACTGCTTGAAACATGCAAAACAAAAAGACCAAAACTTATGAAAATAAGCTGTGGCATGAAAAATTTTAGAATAAAAGTAGGTAAAAATTAATGACAAGAAAAATCCTAATTAAAACTTAAAATAATGTCAAACAAAAATTCAACAAAAATTTGGGGTGGCTTCTAGGTTCCTGCAGGAACCACTCCCACTTGTGCAGCCATTGGATTTATGGGGGGTCCAAGAGGAGTATATTTTCCATGCTTACAGTGAGGTGTGCCACAGTTGAGTTCAGCTTTTACTCCTTTGTATTGGGCATCCTACTCTCTGGTGGTGGTGGTGGGATCATTGTTGAAGGAGGAGTGACTGATGTAGTTAGTTCTTCATCAACTGTTTCATTGTTCTTCATCAGTTCTTCCTGCAGTTCTTATGTATGGTGTTTTCCCACACTTGTACCACTCAGGAAAACATCATCTGATTTCTGCTCCTCATCATCTACTGACTTATGCTTGTTGCTCAGGTGAAAAATGTTGAGCTCTAGGGTCATATTACTTGGTGAGCTGCATGACTTATTACGACAATTGATTATGGCATTAGATGTGTGAGAATGGCCTCCAGTATGATGGGCACTTGGTCAATGCCCTCACGCCACGAGGCTCTGTATCAGAACCCACGAAGTCTGGGATAATAAAACTTATCCACCTTCACCAGACATCCTCCCTTTATTCCCTTTGGGATTTTCAGCGTCCCGATCGATAAGGATAGGGTGATGTTGGTGAGCTTCGGCTCCGAGCCTAGCTGCTTGTACCTTGGTATGGTGGCAGTGGGTTGACACGGCTCCCAATCCGGCGATTGCCTTATCTATCTCGAATCCCTCAATGTTGGCGAGATAGTGGGGGGATCACGGATCTGTATTTCACCAAGGTTTGCCTTAGATGATGGGTGACTTGTTCAGGTTAGGAAGGGCACTTGTTGTCGATACCCAAACCCTTTCTTGTGCCACGAGGTCCTTTAGAAATTTAGCATAGGTTGGAACTGATTCGTGCCACGGTAGAGTAATCCGAAATCAACAAAATTTGTATCCTAAATTCCTCCTACTATCGTAGCAAAGCTATTGCAATATAGCGGTTCTAGGGTCGAACACAGGGATGGGTTTTCTTCTTACAAATGATTTACAATGAGGTTCAAAAATGGTGAATTTCAATTTGGATTTTAAGGTTTTTGGTAAAAACAAGATAGTTGGTTGGTTGTTCAGGCTGAAACTAAAATAAGAAAAAAAAAATGTAAAATAGAACCCCTTGAAGTGTCGAGCCATTGGTTTAGGGTTTTAAGGCAAATAGCATGTCCTCGGGTCTTTTTCCTCACGTTGGGGAGGATGACATATAGTCATTTCCCGAACCGGATCTTCATTTAGCTTTAAAACCTAAACCCTAAAATTTCCCTTCTTGAAACATAGCATTTAACTTGGCATAAATGTCCCTAACGGTGATAACATATCTAAAAGCACCACTACGGTAACTAATAGGAAAGCAGCTAATGAAAATACTTGGTGGGATCTAGTGATAAGCATCACTTTGTAACCAAAAAACTTGCCAAATACACGTTATTGAGGTGTGCTTAAGAGATTTAAACTATATTGAGAGAAATAGAACATAAATACCCATAAATGTGTGCGTAAGCAGAGGCAGGTAGGTTACCTCAAACCCTAGCCGACCCTCTGCTTGAGGCGGAAGATGTCTAGTCAACCATCCCCTCACGAGTTGTCATCCTCGAGAGGAGTGTTTGTGCTAGAAAGGGAGAAAAGAAAAGAAAATGGAGAAAGGAGGAAGCTGGCTTGTGAGCGCACTCCCACGTCTGTGCCAAAAAGTGAAGTGATTGATCGTTTTGTACAAGCGAGGCTTATATGTACTCGAGTCGAGGGAAGTACAAAAGAAACCAGTCGGAAGGTATTACAAGGATAATATCGAAAGCAATGTAACAAAAGCGGCGTCAGCGGGTGAAACGAGGCTGGCTGGATGAGCAGTCTTGCGAGATACGGTGCTCGCGGGAAAAACATTCTATGTCTCCATTTTCTTACGTTTTACGGTATTCTTTCCTATTGGTCTTTGATCTAAAATGCTGTGTTTGACTCAAATTCTTCATGCTTTGATCGACTCAACAATGTTGTACGATTAAGTAGCAAAACGCAAAAATTAGCCCTGAAAATGTGCTCCAATTAGTACAATAAGGACGGAAAATGTCAATTGGGTTAATTAGAATGATTAGTACACAAAAGCACTCAAAACCCATAATAAATAGGGTTGAATGGCACTTTTGGGCACTAATTTATTAGTACCAAATAGTTGATGTGAGCCTTGTTTATTACAGGGTTTATGCGTTTTGTGTATAATCAACTTCAATAACTCAATTGTTGCATTGGGATCCCGGCACGCTGCGTCATATTTTAGCTATTTTGGTAGTTTTTTTTTTTTTTTGCGGGTCAAATACCTCGCAATTCCCTCAATTGAGCTTCAGCTGTGAACTGAGCTGGTCGGGCTCTGATCCATCAGAGATTTCGGGCAATTCTATTGAAGTTAGAGGAACAGGCGGCGAAATTTTTGGGGTTGCAAAATTTGGCAACTTTGCAAATTTCGAAGGTTCTCGAAAAGTCGCAACTACTTGCAATTTTTGCGGAGTTATAATTTCGCAACCTCTACTTTGTGAACTCACTGTCTCTATTTGCTTTTTAACCCACTTGTTAGTGGTTTAATACAAGTTTTCCCTTATGTAATTTTGATTCTTTAGCACAATTTTTTAATTTCTTCTTTACTGAGCCTATATAAGCTCAACCATGCTTGTAATCAAATCAACTTAGTATCATTCAATCAACCAGTCAAGCACGAAGCTTCCTCCCCTCTGTTGTTAGTGATTTTCTCTTCTTCTCCCTTCACTTTCTTGCATTTTCTTGGTTGCCAAACACCCCTTGATGATGACAAATCAAGGGATGCTTGGCTAATCTCCCCATGATCGCGCAGAGGGAAGGCCAGGTGTTGTTTTTTAGGTTTAGGCACGCATGTTCTCACGTTCTTCATGTTTGTGTTTTAGGGTATTTGTGCCACTGCTTCTCACTGAGGTTAAAATCTCTTAAGCATACTCTCTTTAATGTGCACTTGGCAAGCTTTTTGGGTTCAATGGATACTTTCACTAGATCCACTGAGGCTCAGTTAGTTGTCTCCTATTAGTTATCGTGGGGTAGGGTTTTTGAGATGTGTTTTCACTGCTAGGGACATGTTTTCCAAATGAAATGCCATCTCTAAAAAAAAAATCTCTTAGGGTTTAGGTTTTAAAGCTAAATGAAGATCCGGTTCGGGAAATGACTATATGTCATGGTCCCAAATGCGAGGATATGGGCAGAGTACATGTTGGTTCAACTGGGAACACTAAGCTGAGTGGCTAGAGACTTGAGGATTCTCTTAGCTTTTTACTTGATTATTTCAGTTTGAAACCATTCACACACCTTGTTTTCCACACACCCTTTTAATCGGAGAAAGCACCATTTTCAATACCTTGTAACTCCTCTCTCACGAAGAAAACCCATCCACGTGTTCGGCCTAGAGCCACTATGCTGCTTGGTAACCGCTACGTCGGTAGTAGGAATCCCCAGGTTATAAATTTTGTTGATTCGAACACCTACCGAGATAAGAGCAGATCACTAATCACACCCCCAATGAGCACATTGCTAGTCCCTTAGCAATGCAGAAGAAAAATAAAACAAACATATAAAATATAACAAGAATTATGTTACAAGGTTGTAGTCGAGGTTGTGAATAAGTAATACCTAACCCTCGTGAAATTACGAAACTTAGCCTAACTACCTCGAGAGGAATGAATGCCATACAAATGGAGTATCGAAAAGAGCTTCCTTCGATATTTCGGCCGAAATTTCCACCAAAATCTAAGTGTTTGTTTGATCGGTCCTCCATGATAAAGCGCGAGCCTACGCTCCCCCATTGACTATTGCCCGCGACCTAGCATGCTAACCAACTTAAATATATGGAATTTTTCTGTTCAAACTCTTTTTGTGTTATAGGGGTGAAATCTTGAATACGACCTCACCAAATTCCATGTAGCAGGGGATCCACAAATGACTCACAGGCCAATTGAGCTTAGGGCACCAAGTCATAGGATCTTTCGACCATAACTCTTCGAGGTTTTCACCGGGACTTCAAATGATTTCGAAACTCCGGCACCTCTGACTCGCTAAGCCTCACCCATCCACCCATGTAGCGAGCACTAAGTCGATTGGCTTAGGACATTGGGCTTTAAAAGGCTTTCGTAGTGTGGGCCCCTCGGGCCAGTGCTCGGGTTTCAGAAGTATGGCATTGTGACTTTCTATTCCTGCTTTTCCTCTTTCTTTTTCTTTTTCTTTTTCTTTTTTCTTTTTCTATTGTTTTTGGAAGACACATTGGCCTTCTATTCATGGGGGTCCTTAACCTATTACAAGTGATGGCAAAACTAGATTAGGTTTTACAATGTTTAGAGGAGGTGAGGCGGTTTTCAGCCTATTGTAGAAACCTAATATTGCCGGTGTGGTTAGCTGATTAGTGAAAAAGAGTGTTAATTTTGAGCCACTATTCCAAGATAGGTTTTGAGTGCTTTTGCGCACTAATCAAGATGGTCGTAATTGTCATGTGCATGTCCACTTAGTGTTTTGATTTGTTTTCGAAATTGTTTTGGATAGTTTTGCAGGTTTTGAGAACTTCAATCAGCAAGCTTGGCTTCTTATTGGTGTTGATGCGAGAATCCTCGATGATTTCGTGGTAGGCGATGAAATGTCGAATTCGAGTGAAAAATTGAAGACAAAGTCATGAATAAGTGCGGGAGTGGATCTGTTAGCAAAGCGAGGAGGCGGGAACAAAGGGATTTCGCTATGATTGCAAAAATTTAGGCGAGTTGCGAAAATTTCGCAATCATAAGCGAAAAATTGCAATCTGAAACTTTCTCTATGAAAATTTCGCTAGGCTAGCGAGGCTAAGCTAGCCAGCGGAATTCAACGTGCTATCGAAATTTTCCATTTTTGCTATCTCTAAAAAATTTCTCTAGGCTAGCGAAATTTCGCTAGGTAGCGAAATTCACTTGTGCCTAAGCGAGGTATTTTCCATTTTAAACTATCCTCTTACGCGTTTAAACTGAAATTTGTGAAATTTGCTATATAGCGAAAATTTCGTATGTATGTTTAAATATGAAATCATTGAGTTTTGGAATTCATGATGCGGCATTACGTTTTGATATATTACCATTTTATCCCTTATGTAATTTCATATTTTAGGCATTCTTGTATTTTCACACTTTGGGTTGACTATATAAGCCCCCACATTTTTGTAACCCTAAGCAACTTTTCATTTTATAAAGTTTTCCCGCAGCTTTCATTTTAGGTCTCAGTTTGCTCTCTTCTCTCTCCTCTTTCTCTCATTTTCTCGGCTGCCAAACACCCCCCTTGAGGATGACAACTCAAGGGATGCTTGGCTAAGCATCATAGCTTTGAAGATGAGGGTTGCTAGCTTGGTTTGGGTACAATTGCAGGTTGTCCTCATGCTTTGAATGTTCTGGTACAGCATTTATGGTTCTCGACTTTCCAAACTAGGGTTAATGCCATTTAATGTGCTTTCCTTTGAGTGTCTTGCCAGCCTTTAGGGTTCGAGTCATTCTTAATGGTAGATGCAACGTGTCCTTCTAGATGTCATTTACGAGCCATTGAAATGAGGTTAAGTTTCAAAAGCTGAATGGGACTTTGAATGTAGTACTTGGTTTTACTCAAAATAGAGTGGTTAGGGTTAGGTTTTATAAGCTAAACCAAGATCGGGTTTTGGCTTTGACTATATGTCATTTGCCACCCAATGCGAAATAACTTGAGGACATTTAATACCCCCATGTTATCAAGCTAGTGACCCCGAGCCTTCAAAGTTACTATTTCACACTTAACATTAAGCCATTCTGATTGGTCGGTGAACCAAACAGCCCCATTGTTTTTTAACCCGAATCCGTAAATCGAGCAAAGCCTCGCGTTTCAAACAACGTGCAAATCGTCGTGGGATGAAAACCCGTCCACAGTGTTCAACCTGAAGCCGTATCTTGCGGTAGCTTGACTAAAACGTGGGAGGAACATAGGAAACAAATATTGTTGATTCCGCTCACCACGTGACACGAATCGGAATGGCGGATTCTGCGGGGATGGTGCCCGAGCTCGTATGATGAGTTGATGTGTGTAATCCACATTACAAGTGTTGTTGGTGACCTTCGATCCTTTTGAATCAGTGTGCGAAGCGCAAGTTTTCTTAACATAGCGATTCTTGCCTTTGTTTTGTTCTTACAATTCAGGTTTTTGTTTAATAACACTTGACCCTTTTAGTGAGTTACTTGTGTTCTTTGTTATTAATGCAATTTTGTATGCAGGTGTTTATGCTGACACTTGGGACGAGAGGATGTCGGAGTAGGTGCAAGAATCGGTGCACCAATTGAGCAAAGGCTGTGAGAGTCAGTGTGCCTGATGACCAAATGGATCCTACACGAGCAGTGAGTCGACAAGCACCCCCATGAATCCAAACGGCATATAGGTCGATGAGGATCCATGCGCCCCTCTGAGTTAGTGCTTTCATTCTGCGTGTCATACCTCTACTTCTGAGGATGTACGGTGAGACCCTACCTAGTGCCCCTGCTTCCCACATTTCATGGTATGGAGAATGAAAATCCATATTCACACATACGGGATTTTGAGGAAGTATGCATAACTTTTAAGGAGGATATAGCCGATATGGAATTAATGAAGTTGAAGGCATTTCCGTTAACCCTCAAGGACAAAGCCAAAGAATGGCTCACCAATTCACTAAATGAAACGATTAGAAATTGGGTCGATCTTCAAAAATGAATTTTGAAAGAAATTCTTGATTGCAACAAAGACCTGGCAGTTTGAAAAAACCCGGTCACACACTTACTCAGCACTTGATAATGAGAAGTTTTATCAGTGTTGGGAAAGATTCATGGAGACCATCAATGCATGCCCACACCATGGTTTTGATACATGGATGTTAGTGAATCATTTTTATGATGATATGTCTCTAGCCATGAAGCAACTGTGGAACCATGTGTGAAATTAATTTGAGCAAAAACCCGGTTGAAGCCATGGACTTTTGAACTATGTGTTGAAACCTCAAAAGCATGGGATGAGCGAGATCGAGGAGCCAGAGAAAGATCGAGGCCTTGAACCATCAAAGGGGGCATTTATGCACTTTTAGAACCACGAGATGAAAGCAAAACTGACCACTTTAACTGAAGGTTGGAGGGTAAAATGAGAAGCGATGCGAATGGCAGTAACCAAGTTACAGCATCTCCTCCCATCTTGTTTTGATTATCGGATAAATAATTAAATCACAGGAGCCTTTGTCAGTATGCCCGTGTCTGAATCAAAATAAGCCACCTGGAAATGCTCCATACTAGCCTTTATAACCCCAATTGGAGAAATCATCAGACGTCATGGAAGCGAAACCCCACACATATATATTTCTCAGAACTGCTTGTTTGCCTCCACCTTCTTCTCTGTTGAGAAGCTGAGGCAATCCGAATTTAAGTAAAGTGGTAGGCACGTTTGTAGAAGAAACCGAAGGTGTTGAATGTGCATACTAATCGAGAAAAGTTGAAGCGATCAGCTCACTCAACGGGAAGCTGGGCGAGTGTGCACTGCGAGATTTTCGAGGTTGTGCAACCGGCGAGTTACGAAAGGAGAAATTTCCTTCCAGTCACAACAACATCGAAGGAATGCATGAAATAGGCTCGACCAATGATCCCGAATGTAAGAAGTGATGAAGTCAGCGGTGGTGACATTAGAAGTGGTAAGAACTAAGGCCGGCGGTCAGGCGCTCTAGTGAGTCGACCCCCGCGGTAGATAACCCCCGCCCTGAAGAGCAGTCAACAAATAGGGAAGAGGTGAAGACCGGTGTACCCCTCCATTTCAGGCTCTCCAGAGAAGAAAGAAAAATTCCGTTAATAAGCCTTGAAATGCTAGGGTTTTGCGGTGAAAGTGAAAGTTAACATTCCTCTTCTTGACATGATTAATAAGTCCCCACCTATGCAAAATTTTTTGAAGGACTTATGCACGGTAAAAGAGGTCTCAATGTAAATAAAAGGCCTTTTGGCGAGCAAGTGAGTGCTATCATTGAGTCTTGAACTCAGTGAAATAAAGACCCGGGATGTCTCTGATCTCGGTTAATATTGGAGAACATTAGTGTGGAAAGCATTAGACTTAGGAGCTAGTGTGAACCTTTTGTCGTATTCCATGCAGCGACTTGGTTTGGGTGGCCCCGAAACCCGTCCATCACCGCGTCACTAGTAGATAGATCTATTATAATACCGAAGGGGACCATTGAGGATGTTTTAATACAAGTGGAAAGATTTTACTATCTAGTAGATTTTATCGTACTTAACCATGAGAACCGGTTCGGTAGGAGCGATCATGTTGCCCATCATGTTGGGAGGCCATTCTTAATTTGCCGAATGCCATAATAAAGCTAATCGGAATGGGGTTATGCAACTCACATTTGGGAATATGACCTTAGAGCTCAATATTTTTCATTTGAGTAAAAGGCATATGCACTCAGAGGAAGATGACTGTGAAGAAGTCTGTATAATAGATGCGATTCTTGAAGAACATCTTGAATGACGGCGGTCTGAAGATGTATTAACTTGAGGAATTATCACAGTGCCTCGGGAGCAAGAAGAACCTCAATGTGAGAGCTTAGGGCAGGGAATGCTTGGAGGAGAAAAATAGAAGTTCTACCTCTGTTGTTTGGTGATGAACCCAGGAACCTCAGCGAGTTAGAGCTCGGAAGCCCCTCCCGGTTGGGGTTAAAGTATGCATTCTGGAAGAGAATGGGCAATGCCAGTGGTGATTTCATCAACTGACCACTTCACAAGAGCACAACTGCTTTGCACCTTCTCAAAGGAACAAGCGGCATTGGGATGGAAAATTTCTGATTTAAAAGGCATAAACCCCGTCGATCTGCACCCGTCACATTTGCACAGAAGAGGTCTAAGATTTGGTGGCGACCACGGCGGAGTTGAACCCCCACTTGCGAGGAAGTAGTTCTCATTGAAGTCGAATTGCTCCAAGCGGTCTTATCATTTACCCATTTCTATGCTTGCCCAGGTAAGCCCAACCCGGTGGTGCCGAAGTCGGGGGTGACAAGTGAAAAATGAAAAGAGTGAAGAATTGTCTACCCGACTTACTACTGGGTGGAGAGTGTGCATAGATTATAGGAGACTCAATGAGGTAACCAGGAAAGATCACTTCCCGTTGCCATTCATCGATCAGCTCAGCAGAGAGAGTTTACGGACACCCATTCTATTGCTTTTGGATGGTTACTCGGGATACTTTGGATGGTGCACCGGAGGATCGAAAAGACCACCTTTACTTGTCGTTGCTTTATGCGTACGGGAGGATGCCTTTTGGCCTTTACTGGCAGCTCAGCTACTTTTTCGGTGTATGCTTAGCATGTTTAGCGATATGGTGGAGCGTATAATGGAAGTGTACATTGATGATATCACCGTATATGGAGGCAATTTTAAAGATGTTTTGACCTGTCACGGAAGTCATCCTGCGAGAGGTGCATAGAGAAGAACACGGTGCTCAGGCGGGAGAAGTGCCATTTATAGGTTAGCAGAATTATCTTTGGGAGCACATTATATCCAGCGGGGGGAATAGAAGTTGACAAAGCCCGAAAGGTGTGAACTTATCTCAGCTGCCATCTCGACAAATGTAACAGTTAGGCAATTCCTTGGCTATGCAGGCTTCTACAGAAGATTCATCGGGGAGCTTCAGATTGTAGAAACCCTCTACAAGCTTCTAGAGAAAGATGCTAAATTTGTTTGGGCAAAAGAATGCCAGGAAAGCTTTGAGGAGCTGAAATCCTATTTGACCACTGCACCAATTGTACGAGCACCTAATTGGCAGTTGCCTTTTGAGGTGATGTGTGATGCCAGTGATCTTGCTATTGGAGCAGTGCTTGGCCAAAGAGAAGATGGAAAACCTCATGTAGTCTACTATGTAAGCAAAACCTTGAATGAAGCACAAAGGAACTATACCACTCTGAGAGAAGGAATTGTTGGCGGTGGTCCTCGCGCATTAGAAAAATTTCGAGCATACTTGGTTGGGTGGAATATAGTCATTTTACGAGATCATTCCGCTTTGGAAATATCTCACGACAGCAAAATGCCAAACGAACTCATCAGATGGGTTCTTTTGCTTCAAGAATTTAACCTGCAAATTAAAGACAAAAAGGGGGTAGAGAATGTGGTAGCAGACCATCTTTCTAGGTTAACGATAGCCCATGACACTCATAGTCCACCCATCAATGATGAATTTCCTGAAGAGTCTCTAATGCAGCTGGAAAAAGCTCCCTGGTATGCTCACATTGCCAATTTTCTTGCAACAGGAGAAATCACATCTGATTGGAAAGAACAGGATAGGAAGTATTTCTTTGCTAAGATCCATTCATATTATTGGGAAGAGCCCTTCTTGTTTAAATGCGTGCAGTCCAGGATGTCGGAAGTGTGTACACGGAGGAACAACGAGTCGAGACCCTTTGCCACGAGTACCAATGGTGGTGACTTCATTCCAGAAAAGCTACAGACGAGGTGTTGCCAGTCTAGTTTCTCTTGGCCTTCATTATTTAAAGAAGCACACCAAATGTGTCATGTGTGTGATAGATGCCAAAGACTCGGGAAATTGTCTCGCCGTCATATGATGCCCCTGAACCCAATTTTAGTGGTCGAGCTTTTTGATGTTTGGGGCATCGATTTCATGGGACCTTTCCCCACATCCTATGGTCAAACATACATATTGGTGGGTGTGGACTATGTGTCCAAATGGGTTGAAGCAATCCCTTGCAAAACTAATGACCACAGGGTGGTGCTTAAATTCTTGAAAGCAAACATCTTTTCTAGGTTCGGGGTCCCAAAAGCCATTATTAGTGATGGAGGTTCACATTTCTGTAACAAACCTTTTGAAAACCTCATGGCTTCATCACGATTGTGAAACATAGAGTGGCCACCTTACCATCCTCAAACAAGTGGTTAAGTAGAACTTGCTAACAGAAGTCCAAGACCATTTTAATGAAGGTGGTAAAAATAACCGCGAGAAAAGTGGGTCCACTAGCTTGCTTGATTCGCTATGGGCCTACAGAACGGCTTTCGAAACAATCCTTAGAATGTCCCCTTATCGGTTGGTATATGGTAAGGCATGTCACCTTCCAGTGGAGATCGAATACAAGGCATGGTGGAAGCGTCGAAGCTGAACATGGATCTAAGTAGAGTAGGAGTCAAGAGATTCCTTGATCCCGATGAGTTGGAAGAAATGTCTGAAATGATGCCTACTTGAATTCAAAGATTGCAAAGGAAAGATAAAAAAATGGCATGATCGGATGATAAGCGGGAAGAATTTCAACTAAGGGGACCCGAGTCCTCACATATGACTCAGACTCCATCACATTTAGAAGCGGCTGAGTCGCGTGGGCGGAGTCCATTCATTCGAGCGGGCATACTCAATGGTTCGGTGGACCTACTCAAATCGAATGATAACGGGGTGATCAAAGTCAATGGGCCAGAGGGTGAAGCCCTATGTTGTGCAGCAGACTGTTAGGAAATTCTCCTTCTGGACCCTCCCTGAATCCCACAGTCCACACGTTCAAGGTAACGCTAGCAAATGGAAATGACCCTTGTCCAGCCACCATGTTAGAGGAGGTACAGTCCCATCCTTTAGTTTTTGCATTTCCATGCTAAGCCAGTTAGGAGTGTCTTCTATCATGTTTTTGTATAGTTTTCAGCTTTATCAACTGCCTACTCATTTTGTATAGGATCCATGTATTGTGATAGTAGGCGGTGATATTTTTGTTATGTTTAGCTATATTAAGCCTGTATTAGCCATTTTGGTTATATCAAAAGCTTTATAGCATTATTTCCAGTTTACTACACTTTTGCAAATCTTTTTTTTTGTCTACATTTTGTATTTCTACTCTTGCCTTTAGTTGAAAAATTGAAGCACTGTATGTTACCTTAATGTTAGAACATTTCCATGCATGATTTAGTTTTTGGTCAATTGAGATTTCAGCATAGTCAACCTTGAACATTCCCCCTTTAGCTTATTCACACACTGCACGCCAGGTTGTTTCAATAGGTTGAAAAGCTATTTACCTCTTTAAACTGCGGAAGCCCAGGCCTTAGACTTGTTGACCCATAATAGGTTTTTTGTTACCCATGTATGAAGACTGATAGAAGTCTTCAAGGAAAAGAAAAATCAAAAGAAAGAAAGAAGAAAAAGAAAAATAAAAGCGCAGTGACACTTTGCCTTGAAACCAGAACACGGTCAGAGGGTATATGGCTGAAAGCCTTTGTGCTTAATTGGTTGGGAGTCATCGACTTAGTGTTCGTTACCGCAGATTGGATGGGTAGAGTTTAGCGTGTTGTAGGTGCTTAATTCTCTAAATCATTCAGAGTCGATTGAAACACATTAGAGTTTGTGGTCAAGTGATCCTTTTGGCTTGATGCCCTAAACCTTAATTGGTTGGGAGTCATCGGTGGACCCCCGTTACACGGACTTCGATGAAGTCGAGTTTTTAGCATTGCACCCTACATAGCAATCAAGGAAGAAATAAGAGTGTAGCTAGTCCTATTTAGGTTAATTCGACGAGTTTAAGGCCATAGCGTAGCTAGGTTGGGAGGGAATATCTTTGCATTTTATTGGCTCAAGCGGATTACCTTAAAGAACAATTAGATTTTGGTGGAAATTCGGGTTGACTTCCTTGGAACGTGTTGTCCTAAAACTTGTTCTTATATGGTTTTTGCTTGCTGCTCATGCAGATTTTCATACAGGAGTAAATCGTTCATACTAAAGGTAAGGCTTACCTGTACATACACTTTTGATCCACATACACTTTGTAAAAGCCTGACATGCATCCATTATTGTTTTTAACGGTAGCAGGGACTAACGACGTGTCGGTTGGGGGTATGATTAGTGCCCAAAGTCTTTATTTTGAAGCCCCTATTCAAGATAGGTTTTGAGGTGCTTTTGCGCCTTGTCGGATGAATTAAGCCAATTGTCATGTGCATCCACTTAGTGTTTTGATTTGTTTTGAGATTGTTTGGATAGTTTGCGGGTTTTTGAGAACTTCAGTGGTAAACTTGGCTTCTTATTGGTGTTGAATGCGAGAATCTCGGTAATTCAACGGCCAGGAGATGAAATGTCAAGATCGAGTGAAGAATTGAAGGCAAAGTGATGAATAAAGTGCGTGGATGCATTAGCAAGCGAAACGAGGAACAAAGTACAGATTTTCGCTATGATTCGCGAAAATTTATTTGTTAATGCAAAAATTTATGATCATAGCTAAAATTTCGCAATCCTAGCCGAATTTTAGCATAGAAAAATTTAAGCTAGGCTAAGCGAAATTTGGCTAACTAGCGAAATTCAACGTGCCCTAACGAAATTTTCCATTTTAATATATCACAAAATTTCGCTAGGCTAAGCGAAATTTAAGCTATATAGCGAAATTTGCGTACTAGCAAATTTTCCATTTATTTATCTCTTGTGATTTTAAGCTATCTTGGCGAAATTTTACGCATAGCGGAAATCTCAAACCCGAGTTTTTGAATTCTTGATGTAACGACCACGTTTTGATATATTACCATTTGTCCCTTATGTAATTTCATATTTTAGGCATTCTTGTATTTTCACACTTTGGGTTGACTATATAAACCCCACGTTTTTTGTAACCACTAGCGACTTTTCATTTTATAAAGTTTTCAAGCGACTTTCATTTTAGGTCTCGGTTTGCTCTCTTCTCTCTCCTCTTTCTCTCATTTTCTCGGGCGCAAACACCCCCCTTAGGGGATGACAACTCGAGGGATGCTTAACTAAGCATCATAACTTTGAAGAGGGAGGGTTCTTTAGCTTGGTTTTGGGGCATTTGCGGGTTGTCCTCATGCTTTGAGATATTCTGATGCGACATTTATGGTTCTCAACTTAAACTAGGGTTTTAATGCCATTTAATGTCTTTCCTTGGGTCAATACTTGCCATGCTTTAGGGGTTCGTGCATTCTTAATGGTAAATGCGCGATATCCCTTCAGATATTTCACGAGCCATTGAAATGAGGTTAAATGCTAGGGTTTCAAACTGAATGGGACTTTGAATGCTTAGTACTTGGTTTACTCAAATAGGAGTGGTTCTAGAGTTAGGTTTTATAGCTAAACCAAGATCCGGTTTTGGCTTTATTATATATCATTTGCCTGTGCGAGGAAATAACCAGTACATTTAATACCCCATGTTATCAAGCTAGTGACCCGAGCCTTGAAGTTACTATTTCACATAACATTAAGCCATTGCAATTAGTCGGTGAACAAAACGGCCCCAGCTGTTTTTAACCAAATCCATAAAGCAAGCAAAGCCTCGCCATTTTCAACCCTTTTGATGCAAATGTCGTTCGTGGGATGAAAGCAAAATTGCGTGTTGACCCCAGACGGCTATCTGCGGTAGCTTGAAGCTACGGCGATGGGAGAACATAGGGAAACAAATATTGTTGATTAAAGCTCACCACTACTTAGTGGCACGAATCATTAGCTAAAGGTGGAAGAAAAATGGTTAAAAGCAACAAGAGTTCAACTTATTATCCACTCAGCCAGGCATGGAACCAATCTAACATCAATAGAATTGGACAAAGTTTCAATTTTTCAAACCACAGGTTAGGCAAAACACAAAAAATGGGTGCAATATTTGAACAAAATAAGTTGTATAGTATAACGCTCACGAAGGAAAACCGGCAAGCTACTTTGAACATCACAAATGGGCTTTGCTTAAAATAATAACAAAAACATAAATACATACCACTTCCTTCGCTAACTTTCCCCCGACCAAATGTCTCATTCAATGTGATGGGGCTCGGATTGGAAGTTAGAGAAGGAAGTGTATTCATCTGCAGTAGGGTGATCGGAGTCAAAATTTGTTTCCTAAGTTCCTCCCACACTGCGTGCTAAGCTACTACTTGATATAAAGTGGTCTAGGGTTGAACACGGGAATGGGTTTTCTTCGTACAAAATGATTTAAATTGAAGTAAAAATGGGTAATTTGGTTTTGGATTTTAAGGCTTAGTAGCGGGAGTTGATGGTTTGCAAACTAAAAATAAAATGAAGAAACATAAGAAAAAGAACTCCTTGAAGTATTGGGCTACTGGTTTTAGATCCTAAGGCAAATGAGTGGTCCCCGGGTTCATTTTCTCATATTGAGGAGGATAACATATAGTCATCTCCAGAATCGGATCTTCATTTAGCTTTAAAAACTAAACCCTAATAATTTTCCTTTTGATAGAAAGCATTTATTTAGCATTTATGGTTCCTTCAGTGAAAATCTATCTTGGGGTGATCCGGAATCAACAAAATTTGTTTCCTAAGTTCCTCCCTACTACTTAGTAGCCAGCTCTTTACTTGGAAGGTATAGTGATCTAGAGATTAGAACACGGGGATGGGTTTCTTCGATACAAATGATTTAAGTGAAGTCAAAATGGTGAATTTGGTTTGAATTTTAAGGCTTGGTAAAAACAGGGGAGTTGATGGTTTGCAAGCGAAAATAAAATGAAGAAAAATAAAAAAAAACTCCTTGAAGCATTAGACTTCTTGGTTTTTTAGGTCCTAAGGCAAATGAGAGGTCCGGGTTCATTCCTCGTGTGGGAGGATGACATATAGTAATCTCGGTCAGTTCATTTAACTAAAAACTAAACCCTAATAATTTTCCTTTTGATGAAAAGCATTTATTTGCATCTATGGTTCCTTTAGTGTGGCTCTATCTTGGCTCATATGATGATTCGTAAAGGGCAACTAATGAATCTGATGGATCTAAATAACATCACGAACCACAAAGATTGCAAGTATTGATGAGAGGATGCACTTAAGGTGAATACAGCCTTAACCTACCTCCATTGGCCTGCCAGAGCAGCTTCTGTGAATCTCAGGTGTATCTAAAGCTAAGATCCTGCTTGAACCTAAAAGCTTGCCAAGTATTGTTAGACAGAAAGAAAGTACATGCTTTAAGCCTAGAGGTTGAATTTGGGGGCAAAATGTCAAAACCTGCTGCGTGAAAAATAGGGGAACCACAGCTGACCTTGAATCCTGTGCCAACCTTCCGCTAAGGAAATGGTTTAGCTGCTCATCCTCAGTTGTCATCCTTGGAGATTTAACAACAAGAAAGTGAGAGAAAGAGGAGAGAGAAAGAGAGAAAGCAACAGGGCCACATTATCATTCTTCAAAACTAAAAACTTAGGTCAACGAGTGTTTTACAATGGCTTATATTGCCTTACAAACATGAAATACCAAAATAGCAAAGCTGAATAATTACGGTGAGGTAGAAATGAGAGAAAAACCAAAAGCGAAGTCGTTTGGATAAAAAAAAAAAGCAAAAATTTCTCTGGCACACAGTGTTTACTAATAACATTCTCTTGAGAAAAATACAGTATAACAAAAATTAGAAATTTTAAATATGCATGAATTTTAAATATGATGCGAAATTTGTCATCATAACAATCGGCATGGCGAATTTTATGTAATTTAAGTGACTCTTGTTCCATTGTCTATTGTTTCCCCCTTGCCTTATTCCATTTCGTCTAGCTTTGTTCTTCATTCGAACTGGCAGGGTTGATAGAAAACCATATATAAATTGAGTGGAAGTAAACCCGACTTTGGTTATGATTGGATTGACCACGATAATTTGGCTTCCAATTCTGCAAAAACTCTAACTGACCTCGGAATGCAATCATAAGTGCAATAGGGACCCAGAACATGTCAATTGGGTTAATTATAACAATTATTTACAAAACAAACAAAACTATTAAAATAGGGTTCAAAATAAGCACCACAAACTAATCAAAGTCTTCCACCTCAGAGTGAGATGTTGCTCATTTTTTGATAAGAGAGACTTCACAAGCTTTCCATCGGCACCTTATTCACTCAGGTTTAGGCTTCAAATAAACAAGTTAGAAGAAAAAGGAGGAAAAAATGACCAGTGGAGAGTGCCAAAGTACACCTTCATAATAATTTCAAAAGTGTTTTTCTGGAAATGTGTTTGGTTCTAAACTCTCGCTTTCCAAACGGTACCAAAAGAAAGCACCTAAAACGGAGTTTGGATGAAAAAAAGTGCCAAACGAAAAATGAGGTCTTGCGGTGTTTAGAAAAATTCACTAGTGTAAGGCACTTTTTTTTAATATATATATATATATATATATATATCTCTCTATAATATATCACAAGGACGAAATAAAGACAATGTGTAAAAAACCAAACTGTGCACTATTGCGGTGCGAGAATTTATGACTGTGAAAGTCGCGAGGTTGTGAAATTTTAAGGTTCATAACTCCAAAAACCTACAAAAATAAAACACAAAGAAAATGTTAGAAAATCTGAAAAATGAAAATTAATCTAAAAACAAATATTAACTAAAAGTAGAAAATCTAGGAAAATTAGAAATCAAAAATAAAATGAAACTCAACATAGATAAAATGAAAACAAAAATTAGGGAGGCTGAGCTCCCAGGCAATTCTTAAGCTATTTGGAAATTTGGTGGGAGCCTGTTGGAGCTTTGTGGATATGTTAAGGTCCAGGTGTATTTTGAACCAAACACCGACCTCATCCGATATGCCATCTGACATAAGCAGCGCGATGTCTTGGATGTAGTGGCATGAGCTTGTGCGAGTGGCCACTAATGTCTTGAAGTTTTGAAGCGAGGCGTAGAAGGTGGGTGGCCTTTGTGGTGAGTGTTTTGGGTGTGGATTGTCTTTGCGGGGGAGCGTATGTGCCTTGGCGAGGGGACTATTTTTGGGTTTAGCAGTTGCATTAGGATCCAAATTTATGGGGATTGATTGAAGGGTAAGCCTTTGGTGCTCTTCCCCTGCTTCCCTTGTTGGTAGTTCCTCAGGAGCCTCTAATGGTTCCTGCATCAATTCCCCCTGAGGTTGCATTTGAGCCTGTTCACCCAAAATACATTCTTCCTCATATTCTCTTCTTGATGTTTCCCTTGTGCAGTGACGAAATTGATGTCTGCCAGAGTTGTCAATTTTATGATCGATTCTATATGACCATCAATTTACGGTCGAGAGGAGTTCTCCACAGTATGAATTCTTTGTTATTGGGCATTGATTTTCTTACGCTCTTCCAGACATCACCCACCAGTTTGGTAAGGTCTAGAATTGTTTTATGGCCCAGGGAGATTGGCGCATATTGTTGGTTGAGGCGAGACGAAAGGAATATCTTGTGGATGTGGAGGAGGTGCATACTGTGAAGGTCTTGGTTCCCATAAGGGGTTTGTGTGGTTACTGACTAGGGTTGTAAGTATTATCAAATGGTGCATTAGGCGAGGAAGCCTTTGCCCATAGAAGTGCACCCATCCATTGGTTTTATAGTTCTTCATGGACTATATGTATTAAGTTCCTCCCCCGAGGGTTCTTGATTATGCGGAAGGCTCCTGTGATCCTCGTGGACATGTATGCCTAGGGTTTCTCTCCACGAATACTCAACGTATTACTCTCCATGTGGGGTTCCATTTTAACCACAATTCAAACCCCTTTGGAACATGGATTCCCTGTTTAACAGGCAGCCTGGCAGAAACAATCCTAATGAAATTTTTTTAAACTAAAAACAAATGACGATTAAAATAAAAAGAATTCACGGTACTTGTGATGAGGATCACAAGTGTTTCATGACTTCTCTACTTTGGTAGGCACCATCCGGCAACGGCGCGATTGATTCGTGCCCACAGTAGGGTGGTCAAGAAATCAGCAATTTTGTATCCTAAATTCCTCCCTACGCCGTATGGCTACCTACTTGATATAACGGTTCTGGAGTCGAACACGGGGATGGGTTTCTTCTTACAAATGATTTACGATTGAGGTTCCAAAATGGGTGAATTTCAATTTGGATTTTCCAGGTTTTGAGCTAGCGAGGGATTGGATGGTTGTTGTTTGAAACTAAAATAAGAAAAAAAATTGTAAAATAGAACCCCTTGAAGTGTCGGGCCACTGGTTTAGGGTTTAAAGCTGACAGCATATGTCCCCTGGGTCACACCTCTGTTGGAGATGACTATAGTCATTTCCCAAACTGGATCTTCATTTAGCTTTAAAACCTAAACCCTAAAATTTCCCTTCTTGAAACATAGCATTTAACTGGGCATAAATGTCCCTAACGGTGATAACATATCTCAAAAACCTACCCTACAGTAACTAATAGAAAACAACTAAGTGGATAACAGTGGATCTAGTGATAAGCATCACGCCAACCAAAAGCTTACTTAAATACACGTTAGTGAGGGTGTATAAGAGATTTAAACTAGATTGAGAGAAATGAACATAAATACCCATAAATGCGTGAGTTAAAAGCAGAGAGCGAGTGAGTTACCTCCAAACCCTGGCGGTACGCCCTCCTTCCAAGGAGGAAGGGTCTAACTAACCATCCTTTGAGTTGTCATCCTCGGAGGTGTTTGGTAGCCCGAAAGGGAGAAAGAAAGAAAATGGAGAAAGGAGAGGCGTGTGGCCGCCAAGATCTATTACTTGAGGCAGTGATTGATCGTTTTGTACAAACTGAGGCTTATATATGCTCAGAGTCAAGGGAAATTACAAAAGAAACCAAGATCGGAAGGTATTACAAGGGATAATATCGGAAGAAACAAAAAAATGTAACAAAAAACTGAGGCGTCAAAAAGCAGGTGAACAGGTTGTTGGATGAACAATGCTCGCATGATGCACAGTGCTCGCAGGAAAAACATTCCTGTAATGCTCCATTTTCTTCTGTTTTCTGCTATTCTTTCCTCTTGATCTTTGATCTACAATACTGAGTTTGACTCAAATTCTTCATGCTTGGATCGACTCAACAATTTTGGCTCGATTAGCTCGCAAAAACTACAAAATTAGCCACAAAATATGATCAGTAGTACAATAGGGACCCGAACATGTCAATTGGGTTAATTAGAATGATTAGTAACAAAAAGCACTCAAAACCTATAATAAATAGGGTTCAAAAATAGCACTTTTGGGCACTAATCGGGGAACTGTTTGATCATGGCTTGATTAGGATGTTCACCTTTACTGCCTTATACAGGATGCCTACTTGGCAGAGGCCTTCTTTACTCGGTGCTTGGAAATGGAGAGCATGCTTTTCTTCATCGAATCTTCTTTAATGAATATGTGTTCTGGCTCCACTTCTTCTTCTTCTCTGATCTCTCCGGCGGGTTTGGGCAGGCATCGATTTCACCCCACCACTCCCCTCGAGGTGATAATGGCCCTTAGCTTCATCCACCTTTGGGTGCGAGGCTCACTTGCCGCGACAGTTCATGCACTCCCTTGGCATTGGGCGGTGTTTAGGAGGAATCTCCCTTTCTCCACCTGGCTGGCGTTGGTCGAGACTTGTGATGGATGAAGTTGCAATTATCAATTTTTCTGATTGAGGCTATTGTGGAGCCCGTGGTGCTTTTGTTCACGGAGCTTTATACATTTCTATTCTTGGTTGATAAGCATTAATAACTACGCTCCTCACAAAATTCCCCACCACCTTACTCAAATTCATGATAGCTTGCTCAACAGGGGATGAGGTTGGTATTTCTTCTTCTTGAGAGGTGGTTCCCTCTTTGTTGTTCTTTGTTGTGCACACAGAACATATGCTCACAGGGGAACATATGTTGGAGGCTTAGGCTTCCATGAGAGGTTTGGGCGGTTCCTCCAGTTAGGATTGTAGGTGTTGTCATATTAGGCATCAAGCTGGTGGCTATTTTGGCCTGACATTTGCATGTTCAACCATCGATCTTTACCCCGAAGGGAGAAATTGGTGTCTCTCCTTGGTGAGCCCGGTGGATTGTGATGAAGCATGGTTGGAGAGACGCGGGTATTTCGATCCTTTGCCCGTACCTCACATTGATTCCTCATTTCAAGTTCTTCCATCGCCACGGTCGGTGGACAACAGCCTTTAGTTCCACATCCTCAGCCGATTGAATATGCCTCCCCTTTAGTTTCTTGGTGGCTATGTCTATCAGTTCACCGCAGGTTTGGTTCATCGAGCTTTGGAGGTCGGCCCAACATAGTTGAGGAAGTCCATGGCTTTCATCGAGGATTCTTCTTGGGAGTCCCTCCACATGGTCTCGAAATTGTTCCTTGGCGGGGACATTCATCGTGAAGTGGTTTACTAGCATCCATGTGTCAAAGCCATGGTGAGGGCATGCTTGATGGTTTTCAGATCTGCCTAACCTTGTCATTTTTTCCTTGTCATGAAATTTGCACCAAAGGTGTAGATTTGTCTCTTCAAATTGTTGGTCTTGTGTGCACTGAAGAACTTCTTCAAAAATTCTGCCTGCAGCTCTGCCCAGTTCCTGATGGTCCTTGGCCTTAGTGAATTAAGCCAAATTTTGGCTTTGCCTTTAAGGGTCAAAGAGAAGGCTTTCAGCTTGAGCAAGTCCATATCAATTGCATCTTCCTTAAAAGTCATGCAAACTTCCTCAAAATCCCGAATAAGCGTGTATGGATTTTCATTTTCCATGCCATGAAAGGTTGGGGCTTGAGGGCACGAATAAGGCCTGTTGTGACATCCTCGAGTAGGGGAATAATACATGAGGGTGCACTCACCCTTAGTGGGTGTATGTGATCCCTCATTGATCGAGGCGTGGGCTCCCTTTGAACCCTCTGTTGACTCTCTTGCTCTTAGTGGGGCTGTCGGTTCTTTATTATAAGCGATTTCACACCCTGTTCAGGCTGGAGCAGGCCTTTCGATCTGCTGCCGGTGTTTTACGTCAGTTGCATAGGCACATTTATGAACACAACACAAACAAACGAAACCAACAAAAACAAGGCTGATAAGGTTGATGTTAGTTAAAATAAAAACAAGGGAAAATCTGTATGCACGAGTACAAAATTCAAATTCCTGTAGTGAGCGTAAATGGGAAAAATGGTAAAATAAAAAAATGAGAATTCACCAATACTTGTGATGTAGATCACAAGTTCACAGCTTCTCTTTCTCACTAGGGCACCACCCCCGGCAACGGCGCCATTTGATTTGTTTGGCCAATAGGCGTATCCAGAATCAACAAAATTTGTATCATAGGGTTCCTACTGGCAGTAGCGAGAAGCTCTTCTGAGTATAAGTGGCCTAGAGAGTAGAACACGGGGATGAGTTTTCTTCGTGAGAGAGAAGAGTTGAGTGGATTGAAAATGGTGTTTCCTCTTTGGATTTCAGAATTTTTGCGCTTAGTGGAAGTGAATGTTTGGGCCCCGGAAATAAATTGAAATAAAGTTAAAGACAACTAGCGAAGTCTCGGGCCCACTTTGGGTTAGAGTTCTAAGATATCCAACACGTCCTCAAGTCTTTTTCCTCGTGTTGGGGAGGATTACCTATAGTCATTTCTCGAACCGGATCTTCATTTAGCTCTAAAACCTAAACCCTAAAATTTTTTCTCCTAATGTATATCCTTTATTAGCCATTTATGTTTCCTTGATTAAAACCATCTTTGGATCTAACCTCGAGGGCTCGTAAATGACAACTAACTTGAGGCATTAGTGTGTATCTAGTGTAAGCATCACTAAGCCTTGAAGCTTGCAAAAATCTTGGCCACTCGGGGGTACATCACGGTGATTCAAACCTAAACGTGAGATCACCGAGAAATGTAAGGCCATAAATGCTGTGTTATGAACATGAGGGCAGTGTTTTTACCTTCAAACCTTCACCAGTGGCCTTCCTCTTCAAGGATGAAGACAGTTTAGCCAAGCAATATCTCTTGATTTCTCATCATCAAGAGGTGTTTGGCTACCCAACAAAGAAGTGGAGAAGAGGCGAAAATCACACGGGAGGAGAGGAAATTAGCGCCAATTTTATTGAGTGATTGATTGGCCCGGAAGTTGATTGATGTTACAAGCTTGACGCGAGCTTATATAAGGTGCTCAGTACCAGGAAATACAAAAATGTGTAAAGGAACCAAAAATTACATCAAGAGACCCAGTTTGTGCAAGCCTTGAAAAAAGTGGGTGACGGTCAAAATTGGCGGTGCGGGGGGGGCGGTGTTGCGAAATTTCCTGACACAGCTGAATTTCGGGTTGCGAGGCCACATAGCAACTGCCAAATTCCTGATTTCTTCCTTCTCTTTTGCATTTTTGCTCTAAATGTCTTCTGAAATGATCATGCATCTTCGAGTTCGGCTCGGGTTAGTTATGTTTGAATCGGCTCGAATAAAATGACTTGTTTGGCCTACAAAACTTACAAAAATAGCCATAAAATGTTATTAGTAGCAAAGTCGGGACCTCAATGTATCAATTGGGTTATTTAAGTTGATTAGTACACAAAAAGTGCTTAAAACACACCCAATAAACATGGCTGTCGCCTTGTTGGGTACTAATCACTTTGGTTCTTTAAGAACTCCTTGAACTTATCAATTATTCCATGGCGTTCATCAAGACTTATTAATCGGATCTCCATCACCGATTGTGGTGTCCTCAAATATACCAAGGTTCTTGCTTCCATATAAGCAATGGGTCAAGGTCATCCATCCAAGCCGACACTAGAACAGTTCTTCCTAGCTAATTCGATCACGGGTCTCCTCACAAGTTGACGGGGTTCGTATCACTATGGGACTTCTAAAAGGAGTTCACTATAGGAGTGATCTTTTCTCTAACTTATGAACAAGATGCAGTACTCCTATGGAAATGCGGTGCCTTCTCTAACGAGTTTCTAGGAAAAATGGCCTTACTCCTCGAGAATACAGTGAGGGCAGCAATGTGGAACTTCGAATTTGCGAATGACAAAAGAATGGAAACTTTCAGCACCATCTTTAGACCATACAAAAATAATGTAGCTTATACCTATAACAAGATACTCAAGAGAAAGAGCTTTGAAGAAGGAGATCTTGTTTGGAAGATTATACTACCAATTGGTTCCAAAGGCAAAAAATTGGGCAAATGGTCTCCTAACTAGGAGGGACCTTTCAAAGTGCATCAAGTACTATCTGGAAATGCCTATTGGTTAGCAAGCCTACAAGGAGAACCACACAAGAGGTTCATCAATGGGAAATACCTTAAGAAGTATTTCCCTACCATGTGGGAAATTGTAGAAACTTCCCAAAAGAATTAGGTTGATTCTACGACCTTTAATGTTAGGGAAATGATTCTATCCTATGTTTTGAGTCAAGATGTGAAACACTAAGCCATTGTTTTCTCAAATACACAAATTTCTCCAACATAGGACATGTCCTATATATATTTAGAAATCAAAAGTAGGCTTTTTTAGCCACTGTTTCTCAAATATATAAATTTTTCCAACAAGGTACCTGCTCAATATAATAACTAATTGAGAACTTAAAAACCTTGTTTTCAAGTAGTCAAATTTCCCAATGTTGTACCTGATATACGTAGTATATATTCTCCAATAAAGAAAGTAGGTCCAAGGACCACTTTTAATTCAACAACAGAGAATCACATCACTTTCCCAAGCATCAACACACATCCAGGTGGGCTGTAGTACCCACCTTGATCCACTAATGCAATGTCATGGTTGTAGGCGTATGTGTGCTAGTGTTCAATGAGTTTTCCACAATTACATCTTTATTCCATAAGCATCCACATACATCTAAAGGTAGACCTAGTGCCACGTTGATCCACTAATGCAATGTCATGGTTGTAAGTGCGCCTATGAAGTGTTCAATAAGTTTTCAACAACTCCTCAAGTTCATCTTAAAAATAAATCCCAAATCTCATCCTTCCACTTAGCCAAAAAATGGTAGAAGTGAAGTGGCCCTTAGCAAGGTTGAAGGGATCAAAGTAACCCTCAAGACAATCATTTGTCATCATATGCTATGGAGTGCAGAAACAAGGAGAAGATAGTACAAAAGAAGAAAGTGCAGAAAGGAAGCTTTACAACTAAAAAAAATGCAGATGGCTCTAAGTTCCCAGTCAGTACTATGAACATATGATTGTTCATAAAAGTCAATGAATAGACATATCATGGAGAAATCAAAAAAAGTGCTGAGAATCCCGAGTGGCTAAGGTTCTAGCGAGATATATCAATTCTTTGCAAGTTTGAAGCTAATCCTACAATCTTTTCTCATCGAGATGCTAGGAATTGACCTAAGGACTCTACTTTTTGTTGATGCTCAAGTCGCTAAGCCTTTATGGCTTTACCTTGCTCCACTAAAGAGCTTAGTTTAGCTTTCTCCATCTCCAGTTCTGCAGTCAATACCTTGATAAGTTCTTAGTAGGCATCATATCCGATTACTGCTTCACTCGATACATTTGGGTAGCTTGTTTCTTGGCAAGAAGGGTCTACTCAAGCTATATCTTATGTCCTTTTAAGGCATCCAATTTGGAGGAAATCTCCATGTTTTACTTCAGAGCACAATCCAAAGCAGGGAAAATAGAAGAAGTTTGAGCTAATGCCTTTGAGATGACTACCTTAGACTGCGACACTTTTGAGGTTGATACTAACACTGCCAAAGCTGCACATAAAGCATCCTTCTAGCTAGTAGATAGGGAAAGTAGATCTAAGCCAAGCAAATGGCTCATAATAGAGCGAGCAGTAGCCACATCTGAGTCACTAAGAGGACATATTAAGGACTGGGGGCAAGAGTGGTATGGTCCAAAAAAGACAAATCCAAAGACAAGTTTATCTCCGCCTCTACTTGAATAGTTGACCTCGGTGAAGCCTAGAGAAATGGTGAATATAAGACAAGGAAAGATGAAAAATGTAAAAGAAAGAGAAAGATGAAGAACAAACCGGAGGAAGAGAGGGAGCAAGCTAAGAAGTATGCTCATACTAGCCTTCTCCAATGGCGGTGGTCCTTTCATCCAAAGAGTCTTATGCTGTCTCTGTCTCTAAACCAAGTGCACTACCTATATCTCTTAAATCTTCCTCGCTTGAGACCTCTTCTTCAAAAGTCGAAGCTTGCTCACTACTCTCTGAGGGATTTTCCATTTCTTCAACCTCGATAGGATCATCAACAATATTGGAGAACTCAAGGCGATAGGCCGTGAGCCACGACGTCGTAGGTTAAGAACTGCATTTTACACAAAGAGCTTGAGTTTTTAGGCTAACTCTTAGAAGGTATGTTCTTCTCCTCGTATCTTGAGTTTCTTAAGTAGAAGCCTAATGGAGAAATCAATCCTGTAAAGAATAGTGCAAATTAAATAAGCATGAGGTAAATTTATGAATAAAATGCAGTAAAATAATTCCTTTACCTACAGTGGGTGAACAAGAGCTAAGGAGCTCGTCAAATCCGACGTTCTACCAAGAAGAGAAGGATTGTGTTGTGGACAAGGAGATAATCTCAATAGAGCAAGGAGTTTGATACTCCTTAACCAGCTTTTGCACAAACTCTAAAACTGGTTGAAAAGAAGGCAAGGGAGGTAAGACTAGAATAAAGTTCTGAAAACCAAACTGGCAAGCCCAAAGATAAGGGAGATATGGCTATAGACTAGGTGGAGATGTAGATAGTGAAGAAGAAATGGCAAAGCAACCCCATGAAATATATAGTCTCTCTGAGTGAGTGCAATGAGTTGCAGAACTCAAAATCATGCATATATGGTTAAGAAGAAGCCAAAATATGATTCCAAGTTGAGATATGTACAAAATCGGGCTTCAAAAACAAGTGGACCAGTGCTCAATCGACTAAACCCAAGAAAAATGACATAAGATCATCAGAGGGCATGATGCATAGAGAATGCACAACATGGAGCCCCAAGATCTTAGAATAGGTAGGATCTTTATCCAAAAGCTTTGGAAAGTATGCAAACAACCACATATGTACAAGCCATAAGGCACCACCAACTTGATGGCAAGGCTCATCAAATACGTACTTACTCATGGCTTGATAAACTGAGACCAATAGTAAAGTGCCTAAGGCATATGGGCGATCTAGAGTAAGTGTCTTCGCCAAGGGTAAATACTCCATGGCTGGTTTTCCATATGTGGGGAAAAATACATATCTACATAAGAGAACCCACAAGAACTTGAAATGCTCAACAATAGATGGAATCCCGGTGACATCATGCCATTTCTGGACAATGGTCGAGTACGAAGTCTAAGGGTAGAAGAAACCTCAATAGTTAGGAAGGAGGACTCATGAACATCAGTGGGCCTGATGCATCAACGCCTTAGATAGGACAAGCCGAAGTAAGAATGGTAATATCCCTCAGGTTATGATAGGGCCAAAAGTGTAACACCCCAAAAATACCCTAAAATTTTTATAATAATTTTATTATATATTCCGGGTATGAATGGAGCCAAACTTGGGTTTTTCCAGGAAAACTGATAAATTGTGAAATGTGAAATGAATATGTGAGCATATGACTAAATGTTATATGTTAAAATGAGAAATTGATTGAACCCGGAAATAAACCCAAGTGTAAAAAGGGAAAACTTGGAATTTTGTAAAATGAGGACCTAAGGGTCAAGAATAGAATAAGCTTAAATGCTAAAGTGAATTAAATGATAAATGAAAGTGAAATTAAGACCAAACAGGAGAAAAATGAGAAATGGAATTTGTGTGTAAGCCAGACATGACCTTACACTTAAAATGAAGAATAAGACCAAATGTGGTCTTAGAAGAGCACATTTTGTGCATTTGGGCAAAAATGTGTTTGATAGCAAAGTGAGAGAGAAAATGAAGAAAAGCTAGGGCAATATGAGAAGATCAAGATTGTTGGTGTGATTTCTTCCCATTTTTTTCTTCTAAGTGATCAAGCATCTTGGGTGAAGAAGATTCAAAGGGATTTAAGGTAAGAACCAAACCCTAGATTTCTTTAAATGATGTTTGGGTTAGAAAAACCCTAATCCATTCATGGGTTTTGCTCATGGTTGGTTTAGGATGATATTAGGGTGTTATTGGGAGTGATTCTCATGATTTGTTTTGGGTTTTTTAAGGATTTTTTGAGAAAAATTGCAAAAGAGCAAACTAGAAAATCTAGGCACATCAGACTCCTATGCCATAGTGTAGGGAACTCACGCCACGGCGTAGACCTACGCCGCAGCATGGGATGCCTTGCTACGGCGAGGTCGAGGGACCAAAATGGCACCCCTCGGATACGCCACGACGTAGCAAAGCTACGCCGCAGTGAATGCCTATGCCGCAGCGTAGCTACTGTTCACAGAAGGAAAAATTTTGGATTTTGTTCTGAAAGTCTAGTTTTTGTACACCAATAGTATATGAACCCTAATAAATGACTAATGGGGGTTCAAATAAGAAAGAAACCATACCTCGCTACCTCGGCGAGTTCGTCTTTGGGCAGACTTAGTGTCTTAACCCAAAACCGTTAACTAAGATTAATTGTCATTCACTAAAAATGTATAATAATTGTTTATCAACTAAGAGTGGCGTAATTGTTATTGACTAAGGACGGGTGAGGATCACCTAACCTAGGACTGAGATTGAAGGGAATGAAACGAGAGCCAATAGCTTCGGTTTGTTCATTGACCCTCTATCCTTATTTCAAGTGTTTTGGTAGTTTACCAAATAAATCTAAAATGATTATATGGAATGAGTATATCTTTGAAATGATATTAAGAAAATGCATATGGATTTGAAAATGTGATATTTGAAATGTTTGACGATTAATTGCATGTGAGTGATTAATCGAATTGTAAACGAATTGGTCAATTCTTGACATCTTGAATTGAATCGATATACGTTCCAACCAACATGGCGAGATGCACCAATCGGCATCCGTCATGATGGTGTATGGCATTGTTAAAATGTCCCACTTGGCAGAATGCACCAATCGGTATCTAGCATGATGGCGTATGAAATTTTTAAATGATCACTTGGCGGGATGCACCAATCGGCATCCGTCTTGATGGTAGACCGAAATTGTTAAATGTGTAAGCACATTACCGAATGAAAAAAAAAAAGGAAGGGATTCACCGAAAAGAATCCCATCATGAAAGTGAATTGTATAGACAAAGTGAAATAACAAACTTGATGAGTGTAAATGGGATTTATAAACTAAATACATCCTTGGGAGTATATGTTCGAATCTCATGATTTAAGTTAAATAAATTGGTTGCATGTGAAAATGAATATTTTGATATGATCAATGATTTATAAAGTGAAAGCATGTGAAAATGAATAAGCATGAGTATAGTTTGATATAAAAGGCATGGTTTTATGATAAATGCATGTCATGATGAGCGAAAATTGGAATAGGCGTATAGAAAGACTAAGCATGAAAATGCTTAATGTATAGTTTTTATCTATGCACAGGTTTCAAGTAAACAGGAAAGAAGGCAAGATCAAGAAGCGTTGATTTATAGAGAAAGTTGCGGCGTATAAGTATATACCCCGTCATATGCATATCATTTCTTTTTGAACGTGTGACATTTTGTGAACAAAAGAGTTAAACTCTGAACTATTGTTTTGTAAATCATTTTATAAAGGCAAGATACGCCATTTTGTAAACGAATTGTATAAGAGTAAATGTCTATAGGCCTACCATTTGAAAATGCTTCCACGTAATTGAAAACCCTAAAATGAAATGACATAAATAAAATGTTTTGATAAGATAAATGAAAATGGTCGGAGTAAACCGGGCTCCGGTCCGGATCTGCCCTTCGGGTCGGGCCGGGGATTCAAGTTGCGATACTTTTACAAAAAGAAAACAAATAAAAAGTAAACAAAAAGAATTAAGCGACATCCCGAGCCAGATTCGGATCCTTATTCGGTCGGGCCCGGGTGTTACAAAAAGGGAGCATTAAAGAGTTAATACTCTTGGACCAAAATTTCAATACCATAGTTATCAATTCCACATCAAGAGAGGTGTTTACAGTGGTAAGATTAATAAACTTCTCAATCCCCATAGATGCCCAATGTCCTCTAAAATGCGAGGATAATCTAGCAACACATGCAACGCATCCATCCAAAGCCCTTGACCATGACTTGGCCAAGTTCACCATAGGCCTTAACTTCTTCCCAAGAAGTAGTTCGGTTTTCAATCTCAATGGAAAAGGGAAATTAGGTGGAGAAGAAGACACTTCTCTAAGGGAAAGTACAAACTTTGGCTCAAGCAAAGGAGGAAGAGAAACAATACTGCAAAGCAAAAAGTTATATCAGAACTAGTACAAGTCAAGGAAAGATGGGCCAAGCAAAGGATTGGATTACGTAGATGAAGATGGGACCAGGTTGGTAGCCATGGGACCAACACAAGAAAATCCTGAGGAAAATAAATTCAAGTGGAATTTTACAGTTATGCTACATGACAAAATTTCTAAATCTCGGCTGCAAAGTCGAGAAGCATTCAACAATAATGGAGACAAGGCAAAATTCTATATGGCAGAAGCTTGGAAGTTACCTTTAAGTCATTTACGCCAGTAGATAAATCAAAATTCTTTGGTGGTATACAAACTACAATCTGTCGAAGAAAAATTCAAGTTCAACAAGATGAAAGGTCACTCAACCTTTTTCGAAAGCATTTTCAAAAATGCTATTGAAAATCATTACCGAAAATTTCATTATGCACTTAAGAAAATTTTCGAAACAGTTGAACGACGTCAATGAATTTTTCCAAGAGTGCATTCAAGATTATTTTCAAAATTTGCATTAAAAATTTTTTTTGAAATAGTCAAACGGCTTCAGAAGATTTTTTTTTTTTGAATGAATTCAAGATGATTTTTGAGTTCTACATTTAAGAAAAAATTTTGAAATAATCGGTGACATCAAAGACTTTTTTAAAGTGCGTTGAAGATTATTTTAAATGCGCATTCAAGAAAAATTTTGAAATAATCGAGCGACTTCCAAAATATATATATATATATATTTAGTGTATTCAAGATGATTTTCAAATTTTGCACTTAAGAAAATTTTGAAGCAATTGAACAACTTCAGAATTTTCGAGTGCATTGAATTATTTTGAGATCTGTATTCAAGAAATTTTTTAGATGGTTAAACTAAATCAAAGAAAAATTTTTGAAGCCTAGCATTAAAAGAAAATTTTCGAATCTGCATCAAAACAAAATTTTGTTTGAATTCTTCAAGATAAATGCGTAGAAAATCCAGGAATGAAGAGTACAGTGCAACCCGAGGATTGATGACGAAAACACTTGAACCGGCGTTAGCGTGAAGTAGCGGTGATTTCCTCGTGACATGGCGACCGCGAGTCTCGAAACACAAGCAGCGACGAGCCTTGATGAGGATGAAGCAACATCAAAGCTTAGACATCCAAAGAAACCAACGTGAATGGAGGTGATCAAAGGCGGTGGATGTAAAAGATCGAAACTTCTAGTTACGATGGGTTCGGCTATAAGAGGAATCGGCAATGACGACCGAAAAAGGGGAACAATACGAACTTCAATGTTGGCGAGATGATCCCCATTGGCTTGAGCAACGGTGGAGCGACGATCGATGGAAGTAGCATTGATGACAACTGATTAGTGCCTAAAAAGGGCTATTTTGAACCCTATTTATTATAGGTTTTGAGTGCTTTTGTGTACTAATCATTCTAATTAACTCGATTTGCACATTAAGGTCCCTACTATTCTGCGATCACATTTTGTGGCTAATTTTGTAGTTTTGCAAGATAATCGAGGCCAAAATTATCGGTGGTCGAACCACGAAGAACCCAGTTGAACTCATCGTTGCGGTCGGATCGAGAGGAAGGAAGAAGCGAAAATGTGAAGAAAAATGGAGCACTGTAGGAAATTCCTACGCGCACTGTTCATGCTCCTGACACTATTCATTCTGCTGCCCGTTCCTGTTTTTTGACGTTGTGCCCTGTTTGTATTTTTTTTGGTTTCTTCCCATTTTATCCTTGTAGCTTTTTTGGTTTAGTTTGTTTTGTAATTTCCCTTTACTCACGGAAGTATGCTATGGTCAGTCGAGCCTCGGTCAGCGGCAATCAATCAATAAAAAAAGTGACGGGAAGCTTTCAGCTCTCCTGTTTCTGCTCTTCTCTGCTCCCTTTTCTCTCATTTTCTTGGCCTTTACGGGCGACCAGACACCCTCAGGGATGACCGTCGGATGAGGCGGCTAAAACCCTTGCCAGCCCAGGCCAGAGGCTCTTTGGGTGCCGCGATCTGGGAGATACTTTGGAGTCCCACTGTTTTTCACGCGGAATTAGTCACTCACGGAATGCGTATTCTCCTTTTCTTGGTGTAGATCCCTTCGATTCATGTTGGTGATTGGTACTTGGTAATCTTTTAGTGCTCACTTGATGCCCCATTACTAGATCTCGTGATGTTCATTAGTTATCATTTATTACCCAGTATGCGTGGAGTTAAGGGCTCGTTTGAGCGATGAGAACATAAATGGCTAGTGAATGTATTTTCAAAAGGATAATTATTTTGGGTTAGGTTTATAGCTAAATGAAGATCGATTCGGGAGATGACTATAGGTCCACCCTCCCAGCCTTGAGGAAATAACCCAGGGGCGTCTCGATGACACGTAGAACTTCAGCCAGGTGACCTAACACTTGAGAGGTTCTATTTTACATTTGCTTGTTTTTTATTTTCAGTTTTAAACTCCAAAACCTCTTGTTTTTAACCAAACATGAAAATCAAATTTAATTCTCCAAATTGAACCTCATTTAGTCATTTATTGCAAAAACCTATCCACTGAGTTCGACCACAGAAGCCGTATCACTGCGCGTGCACCCTTCCCAAGCGGTAGGAGGAATTTTAGGTTTATAAATATTGTTGATTCCAAAACACCTACTGTGGCACGAATCAACGACTTCGGCGAACGATGATGGCGGTCTCGTCAATGGCAACGACAGTGACAACAGTGGTCTCGTCGATGGCAACGACAGCGACAACAGTGGTCTCGTCGATGGCAGCAACAACGACGACGGCGATCTTATCGATTGTAGCAATAGCGATGACGATGGTCTTGTCGATGGTAGCAACAACGAAGACGTCGGTCTCGTCGATGGTAGAAACAACACCAGAAACAGTGGTGGAGAAGAGTAGAAGAAGAAGGGGAAAAAAATTCCTCCTTTTCCCGAAATAAAGGGTTTGGAAAGTGCTCTTTTTTTCTTGGAAACAAGAATAATATGGTAACTTTTAGGTGTTGGGAAAGAAGAATTTCTTCTTGTTTTACAGTATTTTTTTTGTGGAGGAAGGACTAAGGTTGGAGGTTTAAAATGGATGATGATTGGAAATTTCTCTTGGGGAATCAACAGTTGCCTTCTCATTCAATCCAACTTGGCTTGTTATTGCTATTGGAACTCTACATCATGGGTCGAAAGCTAGACTTTAGGTCTCATATTGAAGATAAACCTAAGAAGAATATTTTTTTTGGGCTTGAATACACAAAGTGTATTTAGGCCTAAGCCCCAAGCCTATGATTAAAAATCCAAGTGATATGGGCTTAGATCTATTTGATTAAGCCAGCACAAAAGTCGAAAATTGTTTACGAAAATTTTAAAAAATTTCTGATCGAACAATAATTTTCTCAAATATCGGAAGTGACAAATAATGTAACCGATTATTTGCGAGGGCGTGAGGAACTTCTTTTGAGAAACAAGCCTCCCTTAATGGAGGCGTGGACAGTACTTGAGGAACAAGCTTCTCTAATGCAAACATAGGCAGTTATTTGAGGAAGTGGAAGAGTGGATAAAATGGAGACTTAAGCAGTTATCCAAGAACGTCTATAAAAGGAAGAGAGCTCTCACAGACAAATGACCAATCAACCAACAGATCGACCAACCAATGAACAAATCAACAACAATCAATCGATCAATCAATTTAGGAATAGCAATCTATTTCAACATTTCTTAGCTTTTCAATTAGCTTTCAGCAATTTCAATACTCTATTTCCAAGTAATAGTCAAGTTGTTTCAATTCTTTAGCACATTTCAACAATATATTTGTGACGCCCCAAAATTCGAGATTAGTTGATCACTGCTCGACTTGTAAAGCCTATGGTATCGTATGGCCGATACCACCTTTATGTCAATTCACCAAGATCCATAATTTCACAAAGCAGAGATGAGTCCCTTCGCCTAAGACTCTTCCCAAAACCTTTGCACGTATATACTTGTAGGAAAACAACATCTAGCAAGAAATTCCGGGTTTGCCTAAGCGAAGCCCACCTTTGCCTAGGCGAAGCTCACCTTCTCTTAGACGAGGCAGAGCCTATCATTCAGGCCTGGCCTCAGGCTCGCCAAGGCGAACCCACCTTCAACTAGGCTAACTACTTTGCCTTGGCAAAGCTCACCTTCGCCTAGGCGAGGCAAAGCCTATTTACTACCGGACAGTTACATTAAAAATAGTCCAATTGAATTCAATTTCTTTTTTACATATGAGTTCCATTTCGGCTCTTTAACATATTAGTACATGCCAAAATGAATTTAACCCAAAGGTTTTACAAAATAATCATAAAGCCACAAGCCAACTTTCTTCACTCTCATAGCCTCGGATGAGAGTGGCCCCTGACACATGTCCAGCACACGAAATGTTATCCGTATAGAGATTGAGCCACAGAGTATTAATTCTACATAGGCTACTCCCCGCTTAAGTGCACATGCAATGTTCACCTCTAACACTTCATTCATCCTTGATTCTAGCGAAAGATATGATCTAGATCGAATTCTATATGTCATGCCATAAAATGATATGAGACTCACTCATGCACCATATCCTGAGTCTTTATCAGCTCCCCTCACACAATGCAATGCCAATGTATGATAAAATCCATCATTGATGGATTACATCCAATGATCATTTTTTTAAAACAAAATTTCATTTGTTTACAAACCAAAACGCGTTGGATGTTATACCTCAAATGATCATTTCACATTCAAAACAATGTTTCTTTTATTAGGTAGCGATTTTGAGTCTCACCAGCGAATACGCACGTCTTTTACACTTTTTGGACTTTCAGGTCAGTGTAAGAACCCGATAACGGGTCTTTCACCCAGGGGTATCTGGCCTTCTTGCTATTGCAGGCACAAGAGTTTCCAATTCATTACAGCAGGTGTGACTCGAACTTCGTTCAATGGTGAGATACACATCGATCACTTGATGTGGTGATTGATTTCAACCATGCACTCACACCCATGAAATGCGATGTTCCCGTGCATATGCATTGTGATGCACAATTGCATGTCAATGTCATGCTATACATGTGATCAATATCATATGGACAATATAAACCATAAATCTTACCATGTATCATGGACGATTATATTATGTGCATATAATCTCCAAAACAAACATTCAGTTCAATGTCAATATATAAGCACACATATATTAACATTCATTAAACAACAATTAACCAAATCACGTTATTACAAAATCAAGTAATAACAACTTTAACTCTCAAGATCAAATGTGACATATAAAATGCTCCATAATCATTACACAACGACCTAAACTAGCCATCGCTAGGCCCCAAACGAGCCTTTGCTTGAGCCCTGAAACACCTTGAAACAGGCCCTTAACAATCCGGATTATTCTTTTTAATCCAAATAGTCCCTAAATAATTTTTGGGACATACTATACACAACCACAAATCAATCTACCAAACCGACCACAAACGGGCTGCAAAACGGCCATTAAAGTCGTTTAAAACAGGCCAAACATCCCTTTATGGCATAAATCCAGCCAAACATTCCTTGAAACCATGCTTTGAGCATGCCATGAACACTCACAAACCAGGCCATAAAATAGGCCACCACTAAGCCATAAAAACGACTATAAACAATCCTAAAATCAGCCAAACATGCCCTTAGGACACCTACACAACATTCCTCCTAAAATCAGCCCATATAATGGAAATAAAACCATAGGAAGAATTTCTATCTCTTGGAGCGTAGTAGAACCGAATGAGGTCTCAAGAACACCTCCTAAACCTGAAGACTTTGATTTCCCCAAATCTCCTCCCTTGGGTCTTCTGTGAAACCCCGCGTTTTTGGTACACATGTGTAGCCCTCGTCGAGACGATGAACTTTGGTTATTGGCCCAACAAATTCCGACCGACGGAACTCCGTAGATCATCCAAAGAAGCTCTTAGTTCTCTCTTTCCCTTCTCTCTCTTTCACATAAAAACCAGGGACAAAAATCAGTTCTTTTGTCCCTCAAACCCTTCACTTAAGGTTTAAGTGGGTGGCACACATCGTGCCACATGTCCACGACCTGTCCAGGTCCGCTTTTGCCCCGAAACGATTTATTTCGTCCCAGTCTAAGTTCAATTTATTTTATGTGGATTTTATTTAAGTTATTTCCTAATTTCTAATGTTTTCTCAAAAATCTCATTTTTTGAGTTCACCAGGCACCCATCGCCTCGAAATTTGTGAAAAATCTTACTATCTCTAAATTCAACAACATTCGTCTAGGTAACTAGATTTCGCGAGACGAACCCAACAGTGAGGTCTATTTCATCATCCGAGACCTAGAAAATTTCAAGTCTATAGCCTATATTGTAGTTGTGATGCCCCGAAACCCGAGGGTCTCGCTGACTAACCGTCAACCTGCAGAATTTCTAGTTTAGGTCATGCGCACCTAAGTCTTGGTACTGGACCGATACCAATTACTCGTGGACACCGAGTTACTCGGTACCACCTCGATATGTCCCTTCACCGGGACCCATTCATTCATATTTAAGTTAAAAATATGAGAATAATATGCCATACGGTGCATAAGAGTCCGATCACGACCCTCTTACCATTGTTACATACCCGACTATATTGGTAATAGTCCAAAAGAATTTAATTACAATTCTTTTATACAAAAATCATGCTAAAACTAGTTTGTCCCAAGCACTTTTTAGAAAATATTTATCAAGGCCTTCTTCACAATCATGGCCTTGTCTAAGCATTGTCCATTAGTGTAGAACCTGCATCTGAAAGGGTTGTCACATAAAGGGTGAGCCACGACCAGTAGAGAATACCTCCTATAAAGGCTACTCCCAACCTAAGTGCACATCCAATGTTCACTCAACGTTTCACATTCACATTCCAACAAGAACATGTCAATTCTATATGGAATCCTACATGTCATGCATGAAATAAGATGAGACTCAATCATGTACCATGCGTGAAATTCATCAGGCTTTCCCTCACCTGATGCCTAAGCCCATATGTGATAAACTGTCATTCTAGATGACATCCAATTATCATTTTCAAAACAAATTTCATTTGTTTATAAACTAAAAGCTTTTTGGATGATACATCACAATGATCATTTTATATTAAAAACCATGCGCCTTTTTGTGGGTAGCGGATTTTTAGTGTCCTACCGCCGGGTTCATAAACTGAAGACACTTTTACGGCCTTTCACCGCTGGAGACTATGTCTGACCATAATAAGCGATCTTTCACCCGAGGGGGAATCTATCATTGCTTGCTGATACCCGGCACATATTTTCTTTACCATTTTAATCAATCATGCGACTCTGTTCGACATTGTCCCATTTAACCGAGCCCACCCAATCAAACACCAAACGCAGTGTCGATTCATTAACCATGCACTCACACCCATTTAATGAGATGTCCATGTTCATATGCAATGCAATATGCCATTGCATGTTATATCATGTCACATGCATAATGAATGCTACATGGAAAACACAATCCACACCGCTAGGTGTCATGGACAATCATCACCCACACGCCCTTGACTTTCGCCACATCATTTCATTCATGGCAATATATCATCTGAAGCATATATTAATATTTACGACATGTCATTTTATGATCAAGTAATGACACACACACAAGCAAGTCATGTAATGGCCATTGCATTATGCACATAACAATTCATCACATGTCAATACGTTGGAGTACTCATATTGACATCCAAACAAGTCACTACATTGTCAAGTAGTGGCACACTCACAATCAAGCCATGTCATGGCCATTTGCACATATAAACTGTTAGGGATAATTACACTATGAATTTATATTTATGTTTTATAATTAATAAAAGTGTCGTAATTAACAAAGTGTCGTATTTATTACATTTAGCTATTTTTTGTGCATAATGTATGAATGAAACGTCGAGAAGAAAATCCAGTTTATAATGTAACCATAACCCTGGTGTATAACAGTTATACACGAGAGGATCGATGTTATGGATTATAAATCATATTGTCCGTAATAAATTAATTGAAGTTTGGGGATCTTCAAATTAAATATTACTGGGGCGGTCCGCTATCATTGAGAATGAAGTGACCTTAATACGGGTCACTAATGTGGCATTTACTAAAAATGGAGGCTTCATATATAATAAGATTATATAGAGACGAGGACGAGGCGCGATTTTGAACCTTTAAATACGGATTTGTCTCAAGAATTCAAAGCGGCGCCGCTAGATGATCATATGCAGTCCGGTCTCAATCTGAGTAGTCATAGACTCTGTTTTATGTCCACTTTGGGCCTTTTGAGTCATGGGTTAAAACCTTGGATTATGAAATGGGCCCAATACTTGTGTCTTGGAGGCCCATTGATGTATGCGGCTAGGAATGTGAACTATGGAAATGGAATCCAACCCTTCCTATGGGAGCTGGACAGTTGGCTCCCTTAAGTGTTCGTTAAGGCCCGAGAAACGGTTTGAGCGCTCTAATTTATAACGAGTTTATAAATTAGCGTTCACTAATTGGATTAATGGAACTTAAGGATCAAGATATAATTAGAGGGCAAAAACGGTAATTTCACGGAGCTCTAGTTATGAACCACTTCTTGGAGATAGGCGCATATAATGATTAAATCCAATGGACACTCACAGAATTTTAAATTAAAATGATACTATAGGCTGAGAGTTGATTTCAAGTTTTTAGTGGAATAACTACGCCAATTAATAAATTAAAATAATTGATCAAAGAGTTTAATTAATTATTGAATTTATTGGAGCTTGAAATTCAGGTCCATGGGTCCCAATTCCACCTCCTATATTACTACAATGAACGATTCATGATTCGGAATAAATTGCACTCTACGTAGTAATTTAAAGTAGTGAAGTGCTTTTAAATTACAAATAACAACTAGTTGTTATTTAAATTCGAATTTAATTCATTTGCTCATTGAATAAGAGTAATCGTAAAGGGTAATAATATTTGAATTGTTATTATATAATTAGTGGATTTCCTTATCGATAAGGATTTGAATTAAATTTTAAATATTATTAATTCATTTCCTTATCGATAAGGAATTTAATTTAAGAATGTCAAATATAATTAATTCATTTCCTTATCGATAAGGATTTGGCGATCTATAAGAACCAGTAGAGGTATATTTCCGTGGTGGTCGTCTTTGAGAGAAGAAACCAAAAGAAAAGGAAAAAAAGGAAGTTTTTTCAAACCTAGTTTCCTAGAGTCTCTCTTCCCTTAGAGATCCCTTGCCTCATGTGTTAGTACGCAAGGAGATCTGAATAAACCTAGAGTGTATTGTTCGGTCCCCGAATCGTTGGTGCCCACACACCTCGGGAAGGAGGGGCGGAATTGAGACCCCAGTGCGGGAGTTGTTTCAACCACATTAGCCAACAAATCTCATAACGATGCGGTATAGATCTGATCTTCACCTTTTGATATTAATATGTGTTTGCATGGGTTCCTGCGAAAATAAGAATTTCTGGAAAAATTTTAAAACCTAATTCCGCTGAGTTTTGATTTTATTTTTATCAATTGGTATCGAGCGGTCAATGCAATGCATATTAATATTTTTATTGTGTTTAAGAAAAATTGTTTTCTTGATTCAGTATGAACAATTCTTGCATATTTTAATGTGATTATTTTTGTTTGTGTATGGATGGATGAGGGTCGTTAATTATATGGTGTTTTTGGGTTAGGTTTTCTTATTTTCTCTAGATCTAATGTAAGCCATTAATGGCATAGGATTTTTTGTAATTTTTTTTGTATTATTGGTGGACCGGAAATTACACAACGGGCTTGGACATGAAGATGGAGCAGCTTTGGGAATTATGTAATTGCAAGAAGCCCATTATGTAATTTAAATATTTTTCCAAATGTTGTAATTATTAGAAATACCCAAAACACCCGGCCCGCTTTTATTTATTTATTTATTTATTTATTTACTTTATGTTATGAAATGTATGAGATGCAATTCGAATAACATGCCCATGCATATAACATGTCATACATGAATGCCCACCATATTGTATCATCTGTACCATCCTTTAGAAACATGTTCACAGGAATGTTTGTTTATTTACTGGTGAATAATAAATTAAATAATGGATATAGTTTAATAGTTAAACTTGGTAATTTCAATTTAATTTATTTTTTGGGCTTGCGCGGTTAATAGTTAGGCTCGTTTAACACAGATTATTCAATTTTAATAAAATGATTGATTTTGTTAAAAAGATGGTAAATAAACAATAGACTAGTATGTTTGGACTTAAAGTTAGTTAATTAGGCCCTTTTCACTATGGAGCTAGGTTTACCTAAAATGGTTAATTGATTAAGTTAAACTACCACGCTATTTAATTTGATAAATTAGATTCTTATCACCTAGTGGTTAATTATATAGGATATAATAATTTGCTAGGATTATAAAACATATGATGTTTATAACTAGAACACACATAAGTTTAAAATATTGAGTGGGAGAAGGCATGTGACAGTAACTACGGTCTCCATCGTTAGTTGACAAGTGAGGTTTTAGGTGGCGCCTAGTGACGCCTTGATTACGTCCTCCCTACGGAGGGTGTCCACCTGGGCTAATATCATCGTTGCACTTCCTTTGCGATAGGGTTTGGATGATGTATTCGAATTGACCTACCTACGTGGCAATCTTCAGGTTAAGTTGTTAGAGCACGAAGCGATGGGTCACACTTAAGAAGATCTGATTAAGCGGTTAATTGTATCTTGACGAAATAAAGGTAGTTAGCCGTGAGGGAAATATAGAGATATTTTGAGTCATTTATTAATTTGAAATAGTCTCAAATTTAATTTATAATTGAGTATGACCTCCAGATGCGACGGCATATTAATTGTAGGTTAACTTACCTTAGTTAGTATTTTGTTTTATGTGTTTTAATTTCTATGCATTCATGCATCACGTTTACTATTCCAAAATATATTTGATGTTTCTTATGCTGCATGTAATAAATACGTTTTATTTAATTAATTTCAGCAATAATGTCTGCCTTAAACCCCATAATTGCTTTACTAGCGAATGAATCCTTAACCGGCGATAATTTTGTAAAGTGGAAAAGTAATGTTAATATCGTTCTGGTATGCGAGAACAATAGATTTGTTCTCACTAAGGAATATCTGCGAACCTGCGGCCCGATGCCGCTCGTAGTGTACGAACCTTATGAACGTTAGTTGAAGCAATAACAAAGCAGGGCTTATATGCTGCTTGACATGTCGAGACGTGCTTAAGCTAAAACATGAGAGAATGGAAAGCGCCATTGAGATTATGGATTCCCTCAAAACATGTTCGAAACAATCGTTGATCGCGTCTGTGAAGCTACTAGAAGTACATGAGCAGCAGATGAGTAAGAGTACTCCCCCGATGCGTGACCATGTTCCCGAACATGGCTAATTATATAAATGAGGCGGAGGCGCACGGGGCCATAATAGATGAGCGCGCACCCAAGTGAGAGTATAATATCACTGGATTCACTCACTTCGATTTCCTTGATTCACAGCGACTATATTATGAACAAAGCTGGGCTTACAATGTAACCAGTGAATGATACGCAAACCTTTGAAGACCATCTCGAAGATAAGGACTAAAAATTTGAAGCAAATGTTCTTTGAAACCAAGGCCTCATCCTCTTCTAACAATAAGAAGAAGGAAGAACAATAGAAGTGCCTCTGCGCGGGAAGACCGAAGAAGCCGAAATTTGGGCTCGATGAAAAGAAACCCAAAGGAAAATGTTTCCATTGCGGAGTTGATGGGCATAGGAAGAGAAACTGTAACAAGTATCTCTCGAGGCCCGAAGGACAAAAAGGTAAATTTGATTCTTGGTTTAGAAGCCAATTTAGTGGAAGTTGATAGTCAATCTGGATAATTGATTCGAGGTCCACTAGCCATATTTGTTCTTCTTTTCGGTCTTAGTTCTTCAGGGAGCTTCTTTGATGGAGTGCTCGATGGTAGTCGAAAATGGGGTCGACGTGTCGGTTGTTGAAGTGGGAGTTGTTCGTTTAGAATTAGGGAATAAATTTCTTGTTGGATTCGGGGAGAATTTAATTTCGAGTTTCTAAGTTGTATGAACAATTTTTATTGTTTCATTTGATAATAATTAGACTGTTATTTCCAGAAATTGTTTAAACATTTTGTGTGACTATTATGCAAAAAAAATGAAAGAAGAAAGAAATCAAACTTTATTTTAAGGCCAAACAAAGCAGACGACTCCTTAACTGTATTTATTTAAAATTTTAGAACATCCTAAGCTTTAGAAGCAAAGATTCTTGATAATGATGACACGTACCTATGGCACCTAAGGTTAGGACATATAAGCCTGGATAGGATTAACATACTAGTAAAGGATGGTCCTTTAAAAGAGCTAAAAGTTGGCAATCTTCCGGTCACGGCCAGTCTGTGCGGAGGCAAAGTAAACTAAGTCTTTCTTAGCAAAGGGCTTTAGGGCAAGGAACCGCGAACTGTACATTCGGATGTCTGCGGACCTGCGAATGTCGAAGCTAGAGCGATTCACGAATATTTCGTCCTTTCGTGTATTATTCTGGAATCTGCGAGTATGTTTACCTTATCTGAAATCACGAAACTTTTGGAAAGTTTAAGAATTCCTAGCATAAAATTGAAGCGGTAGGTAAATCATTATTGTGCCTTCGATCGGATCGAGGAGGTGAATACCTTGATACAGAGTTCAAGGATCACCTAATTGAGGCATGGCATTGTATCGACTCACGGCACACGGAACGCCATAGCAGTGGCGTGGGCGAGAAAGAAATCGAACAATGCTTGACATGGTTAGGTATATGATGGTATAGCGGGCCCAGCGCGGTGTATAAAATGAATGCCTAAGTGTAGTGCACGCGTAGCTGGTAATATAGTGTACTGCCCCGTACGGATATCGATCCCTGCGGGGAAAGGTAAATTAACTACGGAGGTTTACGCTTTTGAGTGATATCGAAGGATGACTTTAAGAGAGGGAGTTCAGTGTAAAGCCTTACTTGTTGATTTAATTAAAGTGTTGTTGTAAAGCCTAGGGTTATATCTCCCCCTGTCACGTTCAATGGATTGTTTTTCTAAAGAGATTGTTATTCAATACATTTATAATCTGCCTATGGTGAGGTGATCTTGCCTACGAGATATCCTCTCTCGGTATATCCCTTTATCTAAGCAAATAGAATCGAGTATATCTATCTCGACTCGGTATTCGAAATGCTTAAATGTTCTGTCTAGATACCACCCTCGGGTCAGGAATATCTCTATTGTCAGAATCAATTGGAAAATTTACTCTGCCGGATCACTGAATACCCTCATCTCTCGAGATCTCGGATCTCCGGTCTTGGTATGCTAATGCGGCGAAACATTATCATATAATTTAAATATGGGTATAGGCCGATTGACGATTTATAAGAGATTAGATAACATAAAGATCAATCCTTAATCTATATCGTATGACCGGGGTTTTGATGTAACCCTAGAAAGAGATCTAGACATAATAGAAAGGATGGCCCATTTAATAAACGAAAACATTGTTCTAAATCGAAATATCTGCGAAAAGTCAAAGCGTTACAATTCAGGGCACTTCCTCGAAGTCGGTGTCACTCGCTCTCGAAACACATTGCCTACGTTGCGTATGCCTTCTCCTCCCTCGATTTGAACCTAATGTGCTTTTAATGATGAGAAGCGATTTTCGTGCGGCGTCGCGACGTGGTGGCGTTGCGGCGTGGTGGCTCAGCGGCGTGCTTGACATGGTGGCGATCGCGGCGTGGTGGCGATCGCCCGGCGTGGTGGCGATCGCTGACGTGGCCAGTCACTTCCTTGTTTGCTCCCTCAACGGGCTTTGCATTGCTTCAAAAATTTACTCTTTATGCTCGATGAACACGTAATCACGGACGCGAAATCGGGGATTTAAGCCACAAAACTATACCATTATTATAAAATAAATGTGAGAAAATGTGACAAGCCTTGAGAGTGTAAGATGAGTGTTTTGGTACTCATCCACACCCCCAAACTTAGTTTCTTGCTTGTCCTCGGCAGAGCCGGGCTACAGACGGGATACGCACGAGAGCGCCATACGGTAACACTACGACGGTGGTGCACATGCTGAAGTAGGGGATCAAATTGGGTGACTCACGCCTGCTTGTTTTTGCTCTCGTGTTCATTGAAGGCGCTCACGGATATTTGACTTTCGCTAAATTCGATTGAGATAGAATTAGGCCCGGCTAGTGCATCGAATCCCGCGGTGTTCGATGGCCTTTCCCAAAATCCACATGTTAGCATAATGGTGACTTTCGGTATATGCCTGGGTTCGATCACGACTTAAGCTCGACCCACACATTAGGAAGAAGCGAACTAGACAAGGATAGGAGCACCCGTTTATTTATGTCCTTATACTTAGAAATTTCTACGTCTCCTAAACAAAATGGAAGAAGACTGGAGTGCGAAGTTTCGTAGAGTGTTCTGTAAAGCGGGATCCATTGGTGACTCCCACCCGATTAGTTGGGCACCGGGCATTCAATTCCCTTCAAACTACCCGAACACTCAGCGAGCTCAACGGCCCTGGATTGCGTGAATGACCATCTTCGTCCACGACGTAAGTGGGCGGTGAGTCCAATGACTCAGGCGGTTGGCTCGGGGCATTAGGCTTTTGATAGGCCCCTGGTGTGTCCCGGGATTAGATTGGATGATCTAAACATTCACAATGCATATACCTATTTTTGTCATATTTCTTTTTCTTTTTCTCTTTTTTTTTTTTTATTGTTTTTGTATTTTCTCTTTTTGGTTGGGGCTCAATGGCAATCCTCTTTTGATTAGGTGTCCCATCACTCAAATGGTTCGAATCTCCCTAGGTTGATCGAACTTTAGTAGTTGGTTCGGCACTTATGCATACTGCAGTAACTAGTGTGTGAGTGTGATAGGGTTTTTGAAGCGGTTTCTTGACTACACGAATTGGTTCCACTAGCCCTTTTTCAACTATTCAACCTAGTGCAAGGCATCAAGCTTTCAGTATGCGGTGAACAAGTTTATCGTGAACTCACGATCCAAAATTGATCCTCGATTTTCAACACGGCACACATGTATCTGATTACTACATGCGAAATGTCCTAAAACACACGCAAACAACTAACACATGACCCATCAACATGAAGTGTGATGCGAAAATAAACCAAACTAAACCTAAGCACTACCACTAGCAGTATGCAATACTAACAACAAAACACAACTAATATGAACCTGTTAAAAGGAATTTTATCTAAAACCCGACACGACAAATAACGAAACACAACCAACACGCAAAACATAATACCCAATCACCACACCCTTCCCCCCAAACAAAATATCCAGTGTCCCCACTGGCAAGATAAAAACGTAGAGGGTAAGAGACTCACTGAATATCCTTTGCGGTGGGGTGGTGGTGGATGGTGAAGCGAAATTTGGCGATGGGCTGCATGAAGCTATTCGCTGAGTAGAATGATGGCGATTGGCGGAAGCGTCATATCGGTACGCAACGCCTCCGTATCTGATAATAGCGAGGACTCGGTGCTCCTGGGTCTCGTAGTCAACGCTCGGTGTGTGAGCACGGGTCCTCGCGAGATCTACGGTGAAGGACTGGGAGGAGTGGTACTTTATTGAACTCTTTGGGGAGGAGGTGGTGGAGGCTGGTGGGATAGGGATGGAAGTGGGTTGGGACCGGTGGTGGAGGTGGGCGGGACGAGGGGCGGCCAAGGTTTCAGGGATCGCCCGGGATCCTGCTGAGCCGATCTCATAAAGCTCGTCCTCGTCCGAGGGCTCGTGACCTGAATCATAGGTCCCCTCAGGTTGCGGGACACCAGGTGTGTCCCGCTTGACAGATATGGCTTTTATTGGGTGGAGCCAAGTGTCAGTGTCGACCAAGGGCACCCAGGCTTGTTTGCCTGAGCCAAATGTCGAAAAGGGTGCCAGGGTTCATTTTCGCATCTCGGTTGTGGAGGATCGCATCCTCATAACTTACATCGAATGGTATGTCTGGATAATGGCGGATTAACGAGGGCGGTGAGTGGTCACCTCACACACATTCGGTCGTCGGATAAGGCGAGGAGTGATGAAATGGTGCCCAGGCGGAATGTAGGCCCGAATCTTGGCGCGGGGGTGAGCCCGCATGGCCCACCTTTGTTGATCCTCCGCTCACCACGGCCTTTGGTCGATCTGCGAATGACCTCATGGTAGTCGGGATGCTTTCGCGGAGGTGATCAAAGGGTCGGTGGGACATGTTCTAGGCCGCCGGCTATTGATCGACTCCGCCTTGAAGTCGACTTGATACACCTCGCACCACGACCTTTTGAGGACATGAGGCGAGGTTGGCGTAAAATTCGCCGCTACGCTCATCGCCCATTTGGGCCCGAGGGGTTGGCATAAGGCACGCCATCCCTTATTCGCGGTGTTTGCGGAAGAATCGTCGGGTGGTGAAACCCACTCGCAGTGAAGGAGCGATTTTGCAAATGGTGCCAAACGTCAGTGACACCGCATTTACAAACCTCGGGGCATCGGGAGATGTGGGAGTCAGGTCCTCACTTGGCCGGCCTTCAGCTTGGAAGCGATTTTGCCTCTTACCCGGACATATTAACTTAAGAGCGAAATTCGAACACCCTAATGTGTACCACAACCAATCAGCTAATAACTACCTAAGAGTTCAAAAACACCTAAATGAGACTCAAAGCCTAATGGAACCTAGCTAACCCAAAAATGAGGGCCCTCTTGTTTCCCCGAAATGATCTAGTCTATGCACAAACCTTAAGTGAGACCACGGACTCACGTACCCAATCTAGAATGGTGCACCGGTGGTAGGAATGCCACTATATGACCCAAAGCGACGTGGGGTGACTACGGTGGTCGGCAGTGGTGTGGTCTCAGACCGGTGGGATGAGAGCTCAACCCAGTCCATTGAAAATTTGGGATCTGCGAGGCTCTAGGTTCGAGTAAGAGTCGATGGGTGAATGTGGAAAGTGCACCATTCTTGGGCTAAAAACAGAGTCACGTCGCGACGTGCGGGGTGGCGTGTCAGCGGCGATGACAGTATAACCAAGCGGCGTCAGCGGCGCGTGGTGTCTCACGTCGCTGACGTGACGGAGGTATATTTAATCCGCGTCGACGTGAGGAATTTCCGTCGCTGACGTGACGGAGGAGCCCGTTGGCGCGTCGCGGCTGTTGAGAATACGTCGCGGCGGCGAAGTGTTAAAATGGCGCGTGCTGACGTGAAATCCGCGTCGCTGACGTGGCGAGAAGATGAAATTTTGGCGTCAGCGGCGTGTAAATTGCGTCGCTGACGTGACGAACCGAATGACGTCGCGGCGTGAATCTCACGTCGCGCGTGGCGGAAGGCTTCAAAAAATGGCGTCGCGACGCGTGAAATCACGTCGCGACGTGGCGAGTCTCCCAAAGTTTGCAATATCTGAACACCCCAATTTTCGAACTCTCCACTTGTAAACTTCCCGCGGACTTGCTGAGACACTCTATGACCTCGTACCTACTCTTCCGGCCTGAAATTAACCGACAAACGAAACCTTGATCATGGATCTGACTAGAAATCAAAATTCTTGAAAACAACAATAGAGGCGGCTTAAAAACAAAATTTTAGAACACTTGGGTTGCCTCCCGAGAAAGCTATGTTTAATGTCGTTAGCTCGACGACCACAGTTTCAATGTGCCTGATACTTAGGATAAGCTAGGAAGTAGTATCAACATCCTTATAGTGCTCACACCCAATGCTCAAGGTGGATGAAATACTCTTCTGTACATGCCCTTGCCCTTCTGAGTGTCTTTCTGTGCAATAAGCGGTTTATCCTTGAAATTTTTCTCATCGCCCAACACACAATCTACGGCTTATGCGGGATTCTGAGATATCTTCATTTGGATCGTCGTCACGGGTGCTTAGGTGGGGTGGAAAGCATGGAAAGTGATCTAGATCTCCTTGGACTCTTAGTTTGAGTTCACCCTTCCTTGCACATTAATTTGAGCTTTTCTGTGGCTAGGAAGGTCTACCAAGTATGATGGGGACCGGTCGTCTTAACCATGTCGGAATGACAAAGTCTGTTTGGAAGGGCCAATTTACAGACTTTACGAGCACATTTTGAGCTATACCTCGGGGGTGTTGGTATGACCTATCCATAAGTTGTAGGCGATTGTTGTTGATTTCGGTTCTCCCAACTTTAGCCTTTTAAACATCGAGAGTGGCATCAAGTTGATGCTCGCTCCCAAGTCTGGGCTTTTTCCGTGCAGATTCCACATAGAAGACGGTATAAGATTACCGGATCTTGAAGTTTCGGAGGAAGCTTCTTTTGCAGGATGGCACTGCATTCCTCAGTTAAGGCAATGGTCCCATACTCTTCCAATTTCTTCTTACTTGCCAAGATCTTTTTCATGAATTTCACATAACTTGGCATATTCTCTAATGCTTCCAAAAATGGTATATTAATATGCAGTTTCTTGAAGATGTCAAGAAACTTTGCGAACTGCTTCTCCAATTTACCTTTCTTCCAACCTCCCGAGTGCAGGATTGATGACGAGGTTCTTACTGTTTTAATGCATTTCTGTTTTCTTCCACCTTTTTATTATCCTTGCCGCCTCCGCGTCTAGAGTGGTTGCTCATTTTTCATGGTCGGTCGGGATACTTTGGCCTTGCTCCTTAGTTTTCAATTCTCTTACCACTGGTTGTGGCCCCAAGTTCTCCAATTCTTTTCCACTCCTTAGAGTGATGGCCTTGCAGTACTCTTTCCCTTCTCCTCTGGGGTTTTACCTCGGAAATTGCTTGGCGATGATCCGGTAGCACTACGCGCTGACAGTTGGCCGTTTGGCCCATTTGTGCCTCGAACTCAGCCAAATCCCATTGCTGCTTGATTGTTCAGCGGGTTGTTTGCTCTTTTTATGTTAGCCTTGGTCTCATTCATAGCGGAATGAGAGATTAACATCGTGCTAGAGCTTGCTCTAAATCCGACTTCTTTTCGAAATTAGTTCGTTGCTTTCGGTTCGGTGCGTATTGTTCACGATTGTTCAGCCATCCATACCCTTGGTTGTTTTTGATTGTCCCGGTTCGATTGATACGCCATCCTTGTCCACGATTCGATTACGGTATTTGTTACCCCATACGGTCCTTCTTCTTTGTGATTGATTCGATTAAACCTCGATACGTATTGGGCTTGCTCCATTGTAGGGTTTCTTGACATTCTACACTACTATCTTGTCCTCCTGGGGAATTCCACACAACTCTCCCATGGAATTAGTGCGTATAGCATGTCTTCGTTCCACACTGCCTATTTAGGCTGTTTAGTCGGTGAGCCACACTCGATTTACCCGGATTGAGGGACTTCATTTAATGCCGTGCCACCTGAGTGTTCACGGGTGTAGCCTTCTCTCTAGGCGGCTGATTAGTGTTGGTTGCGACGCTCTTCCAATATCTCATACGCACAGTGCAGTGGTTTCTTCATCAATGATCCTCCAGTGAGGCATCTATCATTGTTCGAGTTAATGTTTCTCGGACCATTGTAAAGGTTGTGGACTTGCATCCATGCGGTTACAGTGATTGGTGAGGACAACATGATAATTCATGGAACGTCGTGCTTGCGCCGGGTTCTCCCCTCTAATTGACGAGCGTGTTGATCTCTTGCACCAGTTGTGAAATCTTCGAAGGTGGAAAGAACTTGGTCAGAAACTTTTGTACCAATTCGTTCCATGTAGTAATGGAATCTGGTGGCTGACTGGTTAGCCAATGTTTGGCTCTATCCCCGAGTGAGAGTGGGAATAACCGTAGATCTTAGGGCTAACCCATTGGCTCCAGTTGTGATGGTATCGCAAACTTCGAGGAAGTTAGTCAAATGCATGTTCGGTTCTCATGGGGTAGTCCATGGAGCAGATGTTGGAGCATACGTCACTTGTGACTTCAATTCGAAATTGTTTGCTTGAATTGGCGGTAGTCTGATCGCTGTCTGAACAACTGTTGGTGGTAAAACAAACTCATCTAATAGCATGTAAGGATCGTCACAGTTTGTATAAATGGCACGGGCGCTTGATTCTATTTACGCTTCTCACGTGGTTGGTTGTTCAGCGCAATCTCTTGTTCTTCGGTGTTTTCCATGACTATTGACGTTACTTTCACGTTACGTTTTACGTTTCTCGGCGCGATACGTGCGAAGTCTTTTCGGCTCGGATCACACAAGTGTTGATTAATTCGGTTTCTTTGTCGCATGTATACTTTGAAGCACATGCTATGATAACACACAAACTAACAAAACCCAATTACCCGCACTTGTAAAAAAAAAATAACAAAAGTAAAGAAAAAATTCAGAATATTATCTATGTGCTCACTTCTCTATATCAATTTAAACCTTTCCGACGGCGCCAAAGCAGCCGGGCCCGAGCGGTGTATAAAATGAATGCTAAGTGCGCCTGGGTGCAGCGTAGCTGAAGTAATATAGTGTACTTAGCGATACGGATATCGATCCACGGGAAGGTAAAATTGACTCTGAGAGGTTCTGCTTTTCGAACCGATATCGAAGGATGACTTTAGAGGAGTTGATTATGTAAAAACTAACTTAGCTGATGATTTAATTAAAGTGTTGTTGTAAAAGCCTAGGGGTTATATCTCCCCTGTCACATTCGATGGATTGTTTTTCTAAAGGAATTGTTATTCAATACATTTATAATGCACTGGTGAGGTAGTCTTGCCTCGAGATATCTCTCTCAAGAGAGTACTATGCCTCTATTTGTCTACAAATAGAATCAGTATATCTACATCTCGACTCGGTGATGAAATGTAAATGTTCTACCTCTAGATACCACCCTCAGGTCCGGAATATCTCTATTATCCGAATCAGCTGAAGGCTACTCTACCCAGATCCCTGAATACCCTCATCTCTCGAATCTCGGATCTCCAGTGCGGCTATGCTAATGCTGGCCAAACATTATCATATAATTTAAATACAATTTATAAGCGGTCGACAATTTATAAGCGATTGAATAACATAAAAGATCAATCCTTAATCATATCATTATGACGAGGGTTTGATGTAACCCCAGAAGAGATCTAGAACATAATAGAAGAAAGGATGAAGTTTATGCGCGAAAACATTGTTCCTAAAATCGAAATATCTGAAAAGTCAGCGTTACAATTCAGACACTTCCTCGAAGTCGGTGTCACTGCGCTCTCGAAGCACATTGCCTCTGTTCGTGTGCCTTCTCCTCCCCTCGATTCCTGAACCCTAATGTGCTTTTAATAATGAGAAGCGGATTTTTCGATGCGGCGTCGCGACGTGGTGGCCGTTCAAAGCGTGTTGGCGTCGCGGCGGTGCGACATGGTGACGTCGCGGCGTGGTGGCGTCAGCGGCGACGGAGTCCTTCCTTGTTTATCCTTGTTCAAAATTGCTTCCAAAAGCTACTCTTTATGCTCCAATGAACCTGTAATCACACCAGACACGAAATCAGGGATTTAGCCACAAAAACTATACCATTATTATAAAATAAATGTGAAAATGACGAACCGACGCGAGTGTAAGATGAGTGTTTTAGGTACTCATCAAGCTACTCCTCATTGCCACTATCATTATGGGGATATGCGCTGCAAACTGCAGTCTACATTTTGAATGTAGTTCCCTCTTAGTCTATCCAACACACACCCTTAGAGTTATGGAGTGGTTGTAAACCCAGTTTACGTCATATCTGTATATGGGGGTGTACGGCATGTCTTTGAAAGGAAAGATTGGGAAAATTTAGAAGCCAGCGAGCAGTATAATACGTTTGTTGGTTACCCCCGAGCACGAGGAGGTTTGTTCTACGATCCTCGAGATAAGAAGGTATTTGTATCAACAAATGCTACCTTTCTTGAAAATGACTACATGGCAAACTTCAAACCTCGAAGTAAGGTTGTACTAGAGGAATTACAATCTAATTAGATCAGACCACGACCGATGCGCGGATTCAGGAGCGTAACAAAGTACATATCTATATGGGATGTTCATTGCACCTCGGCAGTAGTGGGAGGTTTCTAAACAACCAATTCGCTACGAGGGCCGGTGAAGCAAATGTTGTTATGTAGATACTAGTGATGACGATCATTGTCATCTGAAGCATCTGATATGGATGATCTGATAGAGACGAAAATGGCTAACGACCATGGAGCGAAATGGAATCTGTGTTCCAATTTTGTCTGGGAACTGTAGATCTTCTGAGTCGGTCGGGCCATTGGTTTCAAATGGATCTATAAGAAAAAGAGGTGTGGATGTGAGTGGAGACTTTCAAAGCAATTTAGTAGCGAGCTATACCTGAAAATGAGGAGTCGATTATGAAGAGACTTTCTCCCAGTCATTATCTTAATCCATTCGCATCCTTCTTTCCATTGTCGCTGCTCTCGATTATGAGATATGGCAAATGAATGTGAGACAGCCTTTAGATAGTTATCTTGATGAAAGCATTTATGTAGTCTGGTGGGAAGGTTTCATAGTTGAAGGCGAGAAGCGAAAGTCTGCAGTTGCTTAGGTCCATTTATGGGCTTAAGCGAGCCCGATTAGTCTTGGAACCTAAGGTTTGATGAGACGATCAAAACCTTCGGTTTGGCCAAAATGTTGAATGAACCTTGTGTCTCTGAGTACATGAGGAAACGAAAGTAGTCTTTGGTGCTATACGTAGATGATATCACTCATTAGGAATGATATAGGATTATTGTCGACGTAAAGAAAATGGCTAGTCGAAAAGTTTCAAATAGAAAGATTTAGAACTGGCGAGTTATGTGCCCAGGATCCAAATCATAAGGGATCGTGAGAGCAGGACTCCCAGCCTTGTCTCGAGCATCTTATATATTGATAAGGTGTTGGCTCGTTTTGATGCATAATTCCCGAAATTATTCTGGGCAGAGCATGGAATTATCCTCTCTAAGGAAACGTGTCCACCTCTGGCGCCTCGGAAGAGGACGTGAGATGGGTTCCTTACGCCTCAGCAGTGGGCAACCTCATGTATGACATGCTGTGGCCTGAACCCGGACATACGCTATCGCGATAGGAATTGTCGGTAGATTGCAATCCGACCACAGGTTGGCGCCTTTGGATTGCGGTAAAGCACATTCTGAAATACCTTAGGAAAGCAGCCCATATGTTGATTTGGTAGTCTTGACTGAATCCCATAGGATATCTTGATTCGGCTTCATGTCGGGCGAGGGCGATTGAAAGTCAGCGTGCGGGTGGAGTATTCACTCTTGGTGGTGGAGGCGTAGTATGGAGGGTGTCGAATAATCGGCGTCGTAGATTCTGCCATGGAAGATTTGAATATATAGTAGCTTGTGAAGCGGTAAAGAAGCGGTCACGCTCGAAGTTCATTCTGAGAGATCTGGAGTTGTTCCCGAATATGGATAAACCCATAGTACTTTGCGACAACGATTGGAGGCTGTGTGACTCGAAGAACCCGAGGAGTCCTGAGAAACATATAGAAAGGAAGTATCATGGTATAGAGATCGTGCCTTGGGGTGGCGTGGCTGTTATGAAGATAGAATGCAAGACAACCTTGCGAATTAAGTTCTGAAGGCGTTACACAAAAATGATTTGAGGTCTTATACGGGATGGGTTTAAAGACATATCTCATGCTTTAGAAGCGAAGTGGGAGATTGTTGGGGATAGTGCCACAGCAAAGTATGAATTTATATTTGTAACAGCAAAAATTAATAAAAATTATCGTGTGGTAACAAAAGTGTCATATTTATTACATTTTATTTATTTTGTATAATGTATGAATGAAACGTCGAGAAAATCCATATTTATTAATGTAACCATAACCCGATTATTATACTTAGTTATACACGAGAGGATCGAGGTTATGGATTATAAAATCATATTGTCCGTAATAAATTAATTGAAGTTTGGGGATCTTCAAATTAAATATTCTTTGGGGCGGTCACGTATCATTGAGAATGAAGTGACCTTAATCCCAGGGTCGTAATTTAGCGACACACATTAGAAGTGGAGGCTCCATATATAATAAGATTATATAGGGCCAGGACGGCGCAGTTTTCGAGATTCTTACTAAATGCAGTTTGTCTCAAAATTTAAACAACGCTAGCTAGATGATCATATACAAATCAGTCTCGATCTGAGTAGTCATAGACTCACATTTATGTCAAGCTGGGCCTTTTGAGTCATGGGTTAAAGCCGTTATGAAATGGAGCTGATACTTCATTAATCTTGAGACGCTGATGTATCTGTTGGGAATGTGAACTATGGACATGATCCGACCCTTCCTGGAAGGCGGACGAGTTGGTTCCCTTAAGTGTTGGATTACAGGCGAGCAGGTTTGAGCGCTCTAATTTATACTTGAGTTTATAGATTAGCGTTCACTAGTGGATTAATGGAACTTAGGATCAAGATATAATTAGAGTAGCTTGGTAATTTCACCGGAGCTACAGTTATGAACCACTTCTTGGAGGATAGAGCGCATGTAATGATTAAATCGATGGACACTTTAAATTTTAGAGTAAAATCGATCTTTGTAAGAATGAAGTTCAATTTCAAGTTTTAGTGGAATAACTCTTGAAATTAATAAATTAAAATAATTGATTAAAGTTTAATATTATGAATTTATTAGACTTGAAGTACAGGTCATGAGATCCAAATTCCACCTCTATGTGCTACGATGAGCGATTCATGATTCGAATAAATTGCACTCTCTGTAGTAATTTAAAATGATGAGAGATTATTTTAAAATTACAAATAGCAATTCGTTTTATTTAAATTAATTTAATTCATTTGCTCATTGAATAAGGAAATAATACGTAAGGTAATAATATTTGAATTGTTATTATATAATTAATTCGTTTCCTTATCGATAAAGTTTGAATTAAATTTTAAATATTATTAATTCATTTTCCCCTAACACTTATTTGATAAGGAATTGAATTTAAGAATATTAAATATTATTCATTTCCTTATCTGATAAGGAATTGAATTTAAGAATATTAAATATAATTAATTCATTTCCTTATCTGATAAGGATTTGAAACATCTATAAAAACACGAAGCGAGGGTATATTTAGTGGTGGTCATCTTTGAGAGAAGAGAAAGCCAAAAGAAAAGGAAAAAGGAAGTTTTTTCAGAGCCCTAGTTTTCTGAGTCTCTTCCCATAGAGATCCCTTGCCTCATGTGTTGAGTGCGAGTCTAGATAAGCCTAGAGTGTATTGTTGAGATCTGAATCGTTGGTTCCCACCTTTCTCGGAAGGAGGCGGAATTGAAGACCACAGTGCGGGGAGTTGTTTTCAGCCACTACCCAGCGACAAATCTCTATAACGATGCGGGTATAGTCACGATCTTCACCTTTTGATATTAATATGTGTTTGCATGGGTTCCTACGAAAATAAGAATTTCTGGAAAAATTTTAAAACCTAATTCCGCTGCGTTTTGATTTTATTTCCATCATAAACTCATCACATGTCAACATATTAGAACACATTTCTTAACATCCAAACATGTCACTCTTAGTCAATGATGACACACTTTCAAACAAGTCACCTATGATGGCCCTGAAGCCGGCCTGACAATCCGCAAGCGAGCGCGATCTGACCCCGAATGGGCCGTAAACCACGGGCCGAGGAGCAATCATAGGCGTGGCCTTGGCCGCCCTAGCGAGTGTCACCATACCAACCTGCCTAGAGCGGACCAAAGGTCCCATTTTCCCCATCCTCGGGCTCGCTGGCGTACATCTGCCCACTCCCACAGGCGACTTGTGGTTCCTTAGGAGAAGAAACATCAAACATAACCCGAAAATCCAGCTTTTCTTCGCCAAACAAGCCCTTAATGAAAAACCCTCTTTTCCCAACCTAAAGATGGAAAGTAAGCCAAGGTAGGAAGAATCCCTTACCTCTAAGAGCGTGATACATGGGTAGGAAGCCTCCTAAACCGTGACCGTTTCCAAAAATCTCCCTCTTGGACCTTGTGAAATCCCTTTTTCTAGGTACCCATAGCATTATCCCTTGTCGATAGGATGAACTTTCGGTTCACGGCTGAAATGGCAGAGCCAGCCAGGAACTCAGTAGATCTTGGGAGGAAGCCAGCTCTCCTCTTTCTCTCCTCTCTCTCGGTCGATTAGGAAAATGGGCTCTTCTAGCCTAATTCCTTTGTCTGACTTAACTTTAAGTTGGATGTGTGGCCCACGTCGTGCCATGTGTCCACCCTTGTTCGGGTCCAATTCTGGCCCGAAACGATTTATTTCGTCTCCGTTCAAGTTTAAATTATATCTCATGAACTTAACTTAAGTCATTTCTCAACTTTTGAGATTTTCGTAAACAATCTCGTTCCTGGAAGTCATTGGACACCCGTCCCACTAGCGTGAAAATCAGATTGTCTCGGGTCGGCCAATCAGGATTTGGGTAACTAAGATTTTTGTAGAGACGAATCATGATGGTTCGATTCATCATTCGAGATCTAGAAAATTTTTAAGCTTTCAACCTATACTATTCTGGCAATTTACCATTTTGCCTTTTTAAAAATTTGTTTTTTTAGGTTTACATATCTCATGTAAGAAACCGAGAACAAAAATCGATTATTTTGTCCCTCAGGCCCTTAGCCAAGGTTTAAATGGGTGGCTCACGTCGCTGTGTCCAGAGACTGTCGGGTCAGTTTACGCCTGTTGTGTGACACCCCGAAGCCGGGGTCCGTTGACCACAGGTCACCTGCGAAACACATTGTGTCTCATATCATGAGACCCATTATGAGTAAAATGACCCGATAGGGCCCGTCGTCCATGCTCGTCCATATGGTTACAAGACCGTACATTTCTATAGATCAAGATTTATTAATCACTTCTAATCTGAAACATATATTAAAACTAGTTAAGTTTCTAATATACACAAGCGAGAATCGAGGCCTGGTCCAGACACTTCATAATCTAGGCCTCACAGGCGCCAATAACATCACTTGTCACAGTACTGAAAAGGGGTCCCACGACGAGGGTGTTGCTTGTAGAGTAGAGATAAATCCTACAAGAGGCTATTCCCCGTCTAGGTGCATATGCAAATGATCATTTCACTGAGTCAAACGACCTTGTCCAGAGCATACATGTTGTCCTATCATGGAAAAATCTGCCATGTATGAGCGACACTCTACATGCCCCGAGCATGGGTCGACCTCAGGCCCACCACCCGATCTGGTGCATTAGAATCAATCGCAAGATCCTGAGTCCAGAACTTCCATTTCTGGCAGTGGTCATGTGATATTTATTTATTTGTTTACGTGTCTTTTTGAAGCGACATAACTTTTCGAGGTCTCACCGCGGGTCTCTTACACTCGACATTTTTCGGGCTTTCAGGGTGGATCTGATTTGTACAACCCGGTTTCGGGCTTTTCACACGAGGGGTATCTATCCTACTTACTCTGTGAGCACATTTCATTTTCCATTTTGTTTTAACGTTGTGGAACTCAATTGGAGGCAAATTCCCATTCCCAAACCCACACGATTCAACACGAACATAGTGCCCAGATCAATACCATGAACACACTTTCATGTAATGTAGTGTTCACAGCACACGATGCAATGCAATTTTATTGCCACTGCACTCAACCCCATGACCAATGTGTAGAGATTCTCTGCATGGACATTCTACACCATACACTATGTGTGCTATGAACACTCATGTCTAATGCACCTAACGTTTTCATATATTTAACATACATGCGGTCATGTTAGTATTCCACATATTCAAATCGGTACATCACATAGCATGCACACATCATTTCTATCAATTAGTTAGTTCATGTCAACACATCATTCAAGCATGTATTAAAATAATTCAACCATTACTTAGGCAAGTAATGCCGCAATTCATATTCTTGGGCGAGACATAGTATATCGGTCATCTGACCCGATACATATAATTATTTCCATCTTTATCACCATCTTTATAACACATATATACGCATAATTTCACATTTTCAGTATGTCATTGAATTTATGGCAATAACACACATTAGTCATTCTCGACCATAAATCCGGCCATGCTTGGCCTCGGAAATAATTTGGTAGTCCGAAAGTGTTTATAAATACCACACCCGAACATCCAACACATGTTCCTGCTCTTCCATATCACGGTCCCGAGCATTTGGTTGTAAGCCGATTTAGCGAAGTTAGAAGGCAGGAATGGACAATTCCTCATTATCAGTGACCCAGCCCAATGTTCAGCCTGTTTGGTTGAAGTGCTTTGTTATTAAATTCCTAGACTCAGGCTCCATATAGTCGAAGCGAATCGGAGTTCGGCCAGAAAGTTATGGCGTCTGAGGATTGGCGGCGATTCCTGAGAGGTGTGCGAAATTTGGGCTGCCAGTTTCCGCCATTTTGCTCGGGATTTTGGTATCCCCCGAACCTGTGTTCGGTCTGGACAGGTCAAAGCCCCGCTTGGTCCTTTGACCATCCTGATCTGGAAACAAATCACGTATCAATTAACAGAAAAGCAGGATAAGGCTTAGTAGGCCATTACCACATTTTAAGGGCGTGGAAATAGCAGTAGGAAACCTACCTCTTGTAAGCGTGATTCTGGTTCTTTCTTGGTCAGGGTGCAACTCAGCTGCGTAACACTCCTTCCTCTTCCTCTTTTCTTTTCCTCTCTTCCTCCTTTTCCTCTTCTCTTTTACTTCTTTCCTTTCCTCCTCTCTTTTCCTCCCTTCCCTCCTTCCCTTTCCTCCTTTCTCTTACTCGCTGTATATTCTGCTCAGCCATATATCATGCTATACTCGAATTTGAGAGTTGCTGCCCTCCCCAATGAATTTGAGACCCCATATATATAGCCTTCATAAGTATGCGTGGTGACACATGGCATGCCATGTGTCCCTGCGTGCGTGCCTTTGCCGTAATATTGTGACACATGGCTTGCCATGTGTCACCCACGCATGGCTCGCCATTTAATCATCCACATGGCTCGCCATATGTCACTTGAACTTTTAGTTTTCTCGAAATGCATGAAATTGGAGCTATCTGGGAATTCAGCAAGTCGAAGCTGGGTAGCTAGATTTCGTGAGACGATTCCAACGGTGCAATCCGTTTCACCATCCGAGATCTATAAAAATCTCAACTTTTCTTTGGACTATGTCGGTAAACTATCATTTTGCCCCCCTTTTTATCTGAAAATTTAAAATTTAAAATTTTCACAGGTTTTACAGAAACGATTTATTTCGTCCCGATGTAAATTTATTTTATACGGACTTTATTTAAGTTATTTTCTAATTTCTAAGATTTTCCAAAAAATCTTCTTTTTTTTTTCACCAAGCACCCGTTACCTCAAAATTCATGAAGAATCCTCGAAATTCAACGAAATTCATCTGGGTAACTAGATTTCATGGGGCAAATTATGATGAAGTGCATTTAGTCATCGAGACCTAGATTTTAAGTCTATAGCTTATCTGTATTTGACAATTTACCTTTTGCCCTTTTCGAAAAGAAAAAAATCAAATTTATCAAGGTTTACAAAATTTCAAGTTCTAGCCCAATTTCTTTCAATTTCGGCATTATTTGTTTCATTTAGTCTTAGTGCAATTCAACATTTTTCTAGCTTTCATTCCTACAATCTTTACATTTTGTATAACATCATTTGCTTAGATCATGAGGAATTGTCAAATGAACCAAGGAACTCATTTTGTATGATTAAGAAGTTTGATTTCGACACAGTTTCAATTTAGAAATACTTTAATTTCCTGACAAGCCCTCAACCGCATGCATTCATTTTGTATGTTCGTGTGAAAATTACAAAATCACCACAACAATAGGTATAATAGGCTCCTTGAATTATGTAAAGAAACATTAATTCATACGAAACTTATTACTCATGTGGAGATAGGAACTTCAAACCTCTTAATTGTTATAAGATGTATTGTACCTTACGAACATAATACACCTAAAGTGAGGTTATTTACTATTAGAACCTAAAGGTAAGACATTGATTCCCTAGTGTACCAAAAAAAATTATGGAAAGAAACTATGAAGTAGAAAATCGATACATTCTATTAACGAAGAACCACAATAATCTTTCAAAGCCAAACTTTATAACATCTATTAGTAAATTTGACCTCCAAATAAAAATCTCTAGATAACAAATGCCCTAATATTTAGTTAAACAATCATTTGTTTTGTTTGTTTCTTTACAAATAGACGACAAATAACATTATTAAGGTCCTCAATTATCTTCCAAGTATCTTCCACTAACAACATAATAAAACTAATAATGTAACTCTTTTTATTATTACTATTTTTAAGTCACCCTTAATCTCTAAACTTAACAATCCATTATTCTTGGCAACTAATACGTCATCCTTGAAAATCATACATTCTATAATAATTAATGATGCATGTTACCCATATGTTTACTAATAGTCATTTTTATAATACCATTATAATCTCTAATGACTCATCTTGAAAACCATTCTTGCCATAAACCATTTAAGTTTTTTTTTAACAACTAATAGGTTTGTTGCAATGCAAATTGTCCCTACTAGGATTCGAACCTAAGACTCCTCCCTTTCCTGAATGTCTTGTCATTTTTAAACTTTGAGCGTTTGCAATTGGTAGCGTTATCTAAAAGCAATTTAAAATTTCTAGTAATTAATGGTATTCAAAGAATCTATTTCTCTTTTAACCACTCAAGGATACCAATGGTGAATCTAATTTAAGAACGATACTTTATCCTTTCTCAACCATCTTAAATAACATATTATAACTTTGTTTTGTTTACGTCTTAGAAGCTTTGACTCCGGCGGGGATTCTTATCGAGGAGTGTCGTCCATGCTTAGCAAAATGGCACCTCGGCGATAAAAATCATGCTCAGCGGAGGTAGCGTAGTGGTAAAATGTTATCAAGGTTTTGGGTGACATGTTGACAAGCTTTGGAGAGAAGAGAGAGTGAGAGGTTCTGAAATAGCGGTTGGTAAACTACGTTCTCCAGTTACTGTTTAAATCCATTATTTGACAAGTTTAATTATATTTTTAATAAAAATATTGAATTATTAAAATAACCTTGAATTTGACACCTACATTTGAGCAAAAACAACTTTGTTTAAGGGTGCTAAAACAACATTTTGTACAAAATAGTATTTGCTTTTCATTTTTACAACTCTCATTGGAGTTGCTCTTAGTTAAGTTATTTAAAGTTAAGTTTCTAAATTTTTGTTTGCCAACAAGACAATTTTTTTTCTTTGAACAAACAACAAGACAAAATTAAAAAAGCAAAAGAACAAAAAAACACTATTTCATAATTGTTAAAAAGATAATGCCTCGAAGAAAAAGATTAATGTTCTTAACAAACTCCCGTGTTTAAGTTATATTAATTGTGGTCTTTGAGATCTACACGACTGGTGAAAAGGTGAGCTGGACAATCGGAATGACTATGATCAAATCCTTGTAAGAATAAACGTAATATAGAAAAGTGAATAGAAATAAAAAAAAATTACATTAATTACGGTAGAACCAGAAGATATAATTTCCTTGAAGAAAAATAAATAAATAAATGCTGGCAAAGCTTCCTCATATGTGCTTCTCCCCTATATACCACATATACTATGTATGATAAATTAAGGAAACTAACCTACAAATACAACATTTCTCTTTAAAAAATATTTATATGAAAGCCCAAATAAAATATTTAAAATAAAGTGAAAATTGTTGAGAAGATTTAAGAAGAATCCCAGACTAAGGTGGCGTTTGTTTTTTGACTTAATCTTTGAAAATTTGTTGAGTTTCGCGTTAAGTTTGTTGTTTTTAAAATTTACAGCTGACTTATTAAATTTTTAAAAGTTACGAATAGAAAGAGTGAAAATATTTGCTTACATTCGGAAAAAGTCATTTTATAAAAATAAGAAAAACTTCAATCATTGTCGATAAAAGAAGAGCTAGCAATCCTCTGGCCTCACCCAGGGATGACAGCGAGAGTTTGGGACGGGGCGGTCTCGTCAGGCATTTATTTTTTGATTATGACTTGTCTCGTTTAAAAAATTAAGCGGTAGGGAGGAGATGAAAAATTCTCAAACTCGCCTTGTTTACATTTTATTTTGTTTTATTTTTAAATTTTAATTTTTTTATATTTCTTTTTTATTTTATTATATTAAAATTAATATTTTCATAAAAATAAAAATATTATAATTACATAAATTATTTATTAAAAAACATCATAATAATAATTATTATTTATATTAAAGTATAAAATAAAATAATAAAAAATATTTTAAAATATAGCGGGGCGGGGTATTATTATTTTGGATATGTGGTTCATATTGCTTCGACCGGGTCGTTCTGCGTCGAAAAAAATCGTCCTTTGAGTCGTGTATTTTATCGCGAAAATCGAAAAAATTTCCGTTTGTCACCGAATTAATGAAACTTTTTGGGTCACTAGATTCAGCGAGGCAATTTGCCAGGCGGTCCAGTTCGTTATCAGAATCTAGAGAATTTTCTAAACGTGAACCACTTATGGCAATTTATTATTTTTATTAACATTTTGCCATTTTGAAAATTTTAATTTTCGAGTTTCTGAGTAACAATACCTGAACCTATATCGGATTTGAGAAAATAAACTCAAACTCATTAAAAACCCTATTAAAATTAAATTAATTTTATGTCATTAAGAGCGAGGCGGGACGAAGCGCAAATAATTTGTTGCATTTATCGTCACTCTTTCATTCTTGTGTTAGAAACAACCGATTTATCTTAATCTTTATTAAGTCTTGTCGATTAAAGCTGAAAAGTTACATTCGGCGTTAAGTGAAGAAAAGCAACCCATGACACAAAGATAGAGTTGGCTGGCATGGGCTTGTTATTTAAGAAATGCTCAAGTAGAATCAGGGCTCGGCGGGGTTGACCTAGTGGAACCTCATGCCCTGCTCCTCTGACTGTTTCATAGGTGAGACCCTCATATACTAGGCTTCACCCACCAACGTAACACGTACAAAAAATCAACTTGAATGATCAATCAACAACATGATAAAAATGTTTGGGAGAATTAATTTGTTAATAGGGTCATTTAGGTAAAATACCTTTGAAAGCCCAATTTTGAAAATTTGCCCATACATTAATTTTTTATTTTATTTTGACAAAAATGTTCTTCTTGTTTTCCGTAAAAATAACCTTTTTCAAAGACACAAAAATCACCATGAATAATGGATCACCAACATGATAAAAATGTTTAGGAGAATTAATTTGTTAATAAGGCTATTTGATTAAAAAACTTTTTGAAAACCCCGATTTTAGAAATTTGATCGTTTATTCATTTTTAACCTCATTTTGATAAAAATGTTTTTTCTTATTTTCTTTTAAAAAATATCTCTTTTTTTAAAAGATAATGTAAACTCCATGAAAAAATGAAAAAATTATATATTTTGATTGAAAATATGTTATTTTTAAAATATATTAAATTAATGTCTTTTAACCAAATATTTATTGTAAATAATATATAAGGTAATTAATGGCTAACCTCTTGTTTGTCATCGTACCAAGCGTACCATTTAGTGATTGTTTTGAGCTTCATAGCTCTGATCGAGTATCGTGTAGCAGTCAATGGCAAAATAGCATCGGTGTCGCCGCTGTTTTAAGTATTTTCATTAGAAATTAAACATACCATTGTTTTTTTTTAAAGACAAATATAAATAACATTAAGTTTTCTAACTCGAAAGTTTGAAGAAAGAATATGGAATTTATCAAACACCTGAGAACCAAATCCTGATACCAGATGAGATGAGTTGTTTGAAGATGGGAAGCATGGATTTGGGAGAATCAGTCCAGTTTCTCCTTACTATAGAACTGCATGTCGCCCATCGATAAGGAAGATGAGTAACATTTGCATGCAAAGCCTTCTGCACCTTTCCTGATTGATTATGTACTTTTGTGTACCTGCAGCCTCATCGCTCCCTCTCGAAAGTCAGCTGAATTTCAGCAAACATCATACAAACACAATCAAATCAAAATCAAATCAAAATCGGAGTTACCATATGGGTGCAAATACATAAATGAAATCAAATATTCAAATTGCATTAGAGAGAAATCTAAGGCTCATGACCTCTTTTAAGTTAATCAAAGTTATGATCTGTGTTAAATATCAATTCTTTCAAAAGCTCAACTTTATAAGATTTTAGTTCAATATGAATATAAGTGCACGAAGAGATACAATTAAGACCTAGGATGGACAAATGCCCCTATTAAATTTCTATTTTTGACAAAAAATCTGTTCTTGAAAGAATGGAGACTCAAACCTAAGAGATAGTGTATGCCCCAATTGAAATCTAGTCATAATAAATCATTGGGCTATAGGCCCCATATTTGTTAACCTTTGTCCCCTCGGCCTTGTTGAGTCCCTTGAATATAACTTGTACTTAACCATTAATCATGTAGATATTATCGATTTTGGGATTAATAACACTTAAGACTTTAAAATTCTTCAACTAAGTTAATTAAGTTATATAGATATTATCCGTTTTTGGACGAATGACCATTAAAACTTTAAAATGGTTCAAGTAAGTTATAGGTGCATAGGTAAGAACTTTAATTGTTACCAGTGGAAGGTTTGAGTTGTGGGGGAGGGTAGCGACTTCCCGGCACGGAGTACCGTAAATGTTATAGGGATCGATGTCTCCGAGCTGTTTGAATGCGTCGGAGAGAGCATTGTTACAATTATCCCGGGGGAAGAGGAAGGTGTCGTTGGAGCAGGCCTTGTTCAAAGCCTCGTAGGTGGAGTCTGAGATCAGCCCATGGCTCCACCAGTACTCATGTGTCCCCTTGTTATCGTAATAATCATCGATCAGCGGATTCCCCAACTGCCCATTTAAAAATATATAATTCACGAACTTTTGTTTAATTATTCATCTCTGAATTCGGAGCTAACTTGAAGATTATGATGAATATTGAAACTTACTAAGAACCTTTGAGTGGGGCAAGTTCTTCACCCCCTTGTTGCCTTGGACGATGAGTTGAGACAGCTCAGGGATGTAATTGGGTGGTTTTGACTTTGACGAGGTCAAAATGGTGTTTGGGAGAGAGATTGACCTGCATAGCTTTCTCCCGCAATGTAGAAAGGCCTCCCTTTGTATTGGGGAGACCTCTGGAAGCCAATTGATGAGAAATTTGTAGGCGTCTCTTGCTGTAGATACCCCAAATACAAAAGACTAAAGAGAAAATTATTGGGTAGAAGAGATCGAAAGAAAGAGAAGAGAGACCTGTTCTCTTGTCACCAACAGTTTGAAGATCAGACGAGGTATTCGAGTAAGAAAAACCAATCAGGAAAGCAAATTCTTTCTGCGATCATTGACACGTCAGATGAGAATCATGGATTCAATTTTTTTTTGTTTTTAAAAAAATATCAGAGGGTAAGATTTTCCATACACTCATCCCCTCAATAAAAACTTCAGTTGGTGAATTTACTCTGATATCAAGTTTCCTTACCGGCCAGGCCAATCCATAAAACTAATGAAGACGGCTATCCCATCGAGATCGAGGTACACTTAAACTGACCCAGATTAATGAAAAAAAAACAAACAAAACAAGAGACGACGGAGAGACTGATTGGTGCAATTAATTATTTTTTTTTACCTGCATTCCATGAATAAGGATTCAAATGGAGAGACTTCACATCGGGGAGGGCCCTAAACGGACCCACCTCCTCGGAGGCCCCATAGGCCACGGAGGAGCACCCTGGCCCACCTTTCAGCCAGAAAACCAACGGCATGGTCCCGGCTCACGCCTCCGTGGGGCCTCAATCATCCAATAGAACAGCGCCCGCCCAGCCCTTCGGTTCACAGTGATATACCCGGAAAACTGAGAAAACACCACATTGTCCGGCTCCCCCGGCAGCTTCAATATCCTATCCGCCGCCTGCTATTCCCGGTATCCGCCGCCAGCGGCCGAGGAAGCAAGCAGAACTGCAAAACCCAAGACCCGGAAGAAGAAGAAGAAGATAGATGAAAAAGATGGGTCACATTCTCCTACCCCCATTGCCTGAAGATTTCTCACAGCTAGTACCTACTGCTTTTATTATCAACTTATTTATATTTGTACTTCTGGTTAAGCAAGTTGGTGGAGTTTTGTATGGAAATACACTGTTTGGGGAAAAAAAAATTAAAATGAGTGCTGCTTCCAAAATATTTCCCAAAGTAGGTCATATTGCCGGCAATGGGAACGACGGTAATTGAATTATGAAGAAGCCGGCAACACCAACAACGGCATTTGAATTTGGGTTAATTGCCGTCGTTGAGAATGACGGCATTTGGATTAAGCTAATTCCCGTCGTCGACAACGGCGGCATTTAAATTAGTTCAAATGTCATTAGATTACGAGCGCGGCATTTCAGCCCAATTCAAATAATACCGTTGTTCGACGCCGATGGTGGTAGCGTTAAATTCTCGCGGCTAGGGCTTTTTCCCCATTCTCCCCCCCTTCTGCTTGCCTTCTCCCACTCCTCTGCTGCGATCGTCGTGCCCCTTCTCAGGTAAAGCATTTCGCCTGCTCATCACTTATTTTTTGTAAATGGGTGTTTGGCTGTTTGGAATGTTTGTTAAGCGATTTATCTAATGCGTTTATGCATTCATTGATTTCATACGATCGACAAATGCACATTTGCTTGATTGATGATTCTTGATGTGTTGCTTGCCTTTGTTTCTTCCGGTTTCTTCGAGCTGAAGCAACACATCGGCAATCCATCTGGGTTAAATGCATTTGTTGATCGTATCAAATCAAATGAATCATAACATTTAGAGGATAAAAGCGTTTAACAAACATTCCCAACTGACCCAATTACCCATTTCTGAAAAATAAGTGATGAAGCGGCGAAATGCTTTGCACGAGAAGGGCGACAATCGCGGCGGAGGAGTGAGGCTGCTTAGGGAATGCGCCTGTGCCGTGTTGAACGGCGGCTGACCCAATTAGTTGAAATGCCGGTGTTCGGAACGATGACATTTGAACTGGGCTAAATCGCCGTCAACGGTAAAGCAATGCGCATTCTCAGCGGCGACGGTAACAAGTGCGCGTTGATGTTGTGGGAACTAACCATGGTCGATAAAATGGACCATTAGCAGGCAATATGACTACTGGAAAATATTTTAGGCGGCACTACATTGTTTCCCAACTTGATGTTCGTCGCAAAACTCAAGTTGATGTTTAGCATTGACTTTTCGAGTAGAAAGGGCGTCACGCCATGTGTAACTTTTTGTGAAAGGGTGAGTATGGTTAAGCTACCTAATTGGAATTATCTTACTTGTATGTGTAAATCTCTAACCTTGAAGAATTACATGATAATTAGAATTTGATGTTACGTTTTTATACTTTGCTATAATAATATTATGCTTCTTTTTATGTGTTTTGCAAGATCTCTACCACTTATGTCACAAGGTGTGGTTTATTATCTTACTACAAGTATTGTTTGGATTAAATATGAGAGTTGAATTTCCATACAGAGAGAAAAGTAGACCCAGGCCATCACTAAATTGAAAGAGAAATGGGTACTTTAATCTTTTTTTTTTTTAAGAGTAGAATAATTTTATTTATTTAAACTAGCAATATATCGATAGAAATATAGACTAAAAATTGTTATAAACCATAAATGATGAAATAGCATCTAGGTTAATAGTATAATAAAACAATTCAAAGTTATATATTTGATAGTTGAGTCTACATATTTGATATTATTATTGTGACTATAATACCTATGACTCCAGTTAATAACAAAAAAAAAAACATCGTTTCGACAGCGAAAATGTGGAGTCGTCTTGAGGCGATATCTTGCCGTCGTATGCGCACGTGACCAAGCATTAATTATAAAATAAAAATATTTTAAATATTTTAAGTTTGAAACAAATTTTCTCTATAAAACATAGCATGGTTTAAAATTTTGGCTTTCAAGAACAATTAATAAAGAATAGAAGATTTTGGTATGTTTGTTTATAATTTTTTAAAATTGTTTTGTTTGAAAAATAAATTAAAAAATATTAAATTTAGAAAATAATAGCAGTATAAAAATGATGTTCTTTATGTTTTCAAAAACTATTTTTTAAAACAATGTTTAAGATATATGAACCAAACAAGCTTTTTTGTTTTGTAAAAAACAAGAGAATATATATATATATATATATATATATATATATATATATATATATATATATATATATATATATATTAAATTATGATTATGATATTTGGTTTTCATGACTTCAATGTAACATAAAGAAAGAAAGGTGTTACGGGGGAGTGGGGGTAGGTTGACTTGGTGTTGGATCTCTATGGAAAAGAGGAGAGAATTAAATTGGAATCAAATTGTTATGGTATTGATGGGCAATGCATAAAATATTAAGTAGTAGGATTTGGGGTAAGACAGTGACCAAGGCGATGGGCAATGGGCGATGGGCACTCACTCTCATAATTCATTACTCATATTATAATACTAATAAATAGAGGTGATTCTTGGATCGGGATATAGGCAGCAAGGTCATCCAACCATTAGCCACCTAAAAGGCCCTAATAGGGTAGGGCTCCCACTTCATTGAATGCCACATTAAAAAGTTATATCACTTTTATAAATTTAGGTATTCCCCAAAACAATAATTAGTAATTAATTAATGAAATCCCACCCTCCCATGGATGATATCATCAATGATGGCATTTTGTTATAATGAAGCCAAACTTTCAAAATTTTGGTTTCCGACATAAATAAGTTATTTAAAAAAATTATTAATATAAATTTAAAATTAAAATAATGTCTAATCAAGTGCATCATCAGTAATACTTGTATCATTGAAATTCTTTTAAATTAATGTCATAATTAATATCATAATTACTAAATACAGCATTAAAAATATTTTCAAATTTATTTAAGTTAATGTTTTAACTTAAAAAAATTTTCAAGTGACAAACGTACCAGTTTTGGTATTATTTTTATTTTTAATCTATTTTAATAATTTTTTTTAGATAACCTAAATAAATACAAAACTCCAAAAATTTTAGTATAGCTTGTGTGATAAAGTTTTGGACCTCTACCCTTGTGTTCCTGCAAATGTAATTAATTGATTGGGTTGTCATTCCTACGTAGAAAGGTTACCTTTCTTAGTGAAGGAATAAAAAGTACTGTTTAGGGATAAATAAAAAAAAAAAAGAGTGGTTGTTGTAAGCTATAATGTTTTGATCCAATGCTAATGTTTTGCTTTGATTGTGTAATGAACACTTTTTAACAAGTGTTTGCAATACAATTGAGGGGTGTGTTAGGGACACTTCTTTGATGGCTTACTTAGTATTTGTTTCTTAAAAAGTAAAGATTATAATTCAAGAAACGAGAAGTAGAGACCTGTTTGGTATTTGGGATTTTTGTGTTTTTCGTGTTTTTCAAAACACAAAAAAATGGATACTTAACAATTTTATTTTGTTTTTTTCATGTTTTTTCAAAACAAAAAACTACTCTTAAAAATATGAACCAAATAGCCCAAGTGAGACCTTTATTAGAAATAGAACCTTATGGGAGATATACCTTAAAGATGAAACTAATCATATAAAGATCTTTTATGGAAAATTATCAAAAGTGCAACTAGAGCAAAAACATATTTGAATGCATAATGAATATGATGTTGAGAACAAATTAACCTTGATCTTCAAACCTTGTATTTAGAATTTAATGTGATCGGTTATGATCTTCTATGTTTTGTATGCACAAGTCTTTTAATTCCTTAAAGTTTTTCTTTTCTGGCAGTTATAGAAAAGAAAAACTATGTATATGACTTAGGGACCATAACCTATTTATAGAAGAGTCATGATACATACGAAGAGTCATGATACATTCCTAGATTCATGATGTATCTTCATATTCATGATAGCATTAAAATGATTCATGATATATCACCTTAAAAGGATTTATGATACATCTTAAGAGGATTCATGATACATCACCTTAACAGGATTCATAATACAACACACCTTTAGAGGATTCATGATAAAACACATTAAGAGGATTCATGATACATTCATTTTCATAAAGATTCATGACATTTCATTTCTTATTTCTAATTTAGTTTATCATAAAATCATAACTAATACATTTGGTATCTACATATTGAATAGTCATACCAATTGTGATTTAACTCCATTAACTTAATTCTTATAAGATCATTTTATTAGGATTATGTCTTTTAGATACCTTATAATGCATAATCAATTATATGTGTATACCCATATATTATATAAATATCCAATAATCCTCTCATTTTGGGTTTTTTTTTCTTGTGTTATTGAAGTGCCTTCCAATCAATGGGTCTTTTCCATAGTCTAACTAATATGAACTTGTAGAATGAAATGAGTTTTTGGCTTCATTATCGGACTAGGAGCTTACCGTATTGTTAATGTGTGCAGTGGCTGGTTATAATAATGGGTCCTAATATCCCTCTTCATTAATTAGGAGAATTAGATAATTTATATTTAGGAAAATGTTTTTTTTAAAGAAAATAAATTTATTGATTCCAAATAACAATACATTAATAGAAACACATGTACTAAATGTAACACCCCGAAATATACTCTAGTCGTTTTCGACATGTTTATGGTATTTTTTAATTTGGCAAAAAAGATACAAGACACAAGGACAAATTTGTAATTTGGCAAAAAAAATATGAATGTCATAAGAGAATAAGAGTGTGGGCTAAATTATAATATAGCATAAGTTGATTTGCAAAAATAAAGAAATTTAAGGACTAAAGTGAAATAAATGGAAACTTAACCAAAAAAAATGGGTTTTTGGGAGCCAAACATGGCCTAAGGAGAGACATTTGATTTTAGACCAAATTTGGTCTCATTTGAGGAAAACAAGCTAGTGAAAAGGGAAGAAAGAAAGAGAGAAGAAGAGGAGGAAGAACAAAGGAGAAGCCCGAGAAGAAAGGTATGAATTCTAGTAGATTTCCATGATTTCGGCTTTGGGCTATGGATTATGTGTATTTGGACCATAGTAGGGATGTACATGGTTTTCAAACCCTAGGGTTTGATAAGTTTCATCTCAACCCTAGATTTCTTGAAAGTAAGGTTGGTAAAACCCTAAATGGTACAAGAAGAATGTGGAATCCTCCATTTGAGGTTGGATTCATGGTTTAATTTCAAGTAATTGAATTGGAGTTAGAACAAGCCCTAACTAATCCTTGTGTTTGGGTTGTGTATGGGTTATGACCCATATGAGAGTTGTTTTAGGAGTAATTCATGAAATGTTTTTGAAGAAAGATATATATTGAAAGATGATTTGAGTAGAATAGAGGTTACAAGATTAATATGGAGTGGTTTTGAAGTGTCTATTGATTATTGAGTTGGTTTGGGTGGAAAAATATGGAAAAAGGGAAGAAAAACCACCATTTCTAGAAAATTTCGAGGGGTGAGTGCGTGCCAAATTGATATTGATGCACGTCTTTTATTACAGATGGAGTATTCGTATTTTGGTAATAGCTTAGTCATTTCTTATCCGATTTGAGTGATTCAAGTTGCTGGTTAAACTAGACTTCAAGGAGAATAAAACAACCTGAAATAGATACCTTCAAATTCTGACTCTATGTATCCCAGAAATTCACTCAAAGTGGGGTTATGTTAAAGCCAATTTCTGGTTCAGTTTTTGAACATAGAGTAGTCCCGGTTGTTTAGGACATATCTTGAGTATCGATGCTCCGATTTGGGTGATTCCAGTTGGAGGAGAACCCTTAGCACCTTAGCTTCAAGAAGTCTGAAGAGCCCAGGTGTCGAAATATGGAGTCAAGACACTTGAGAAATGGGTATTTCAAAATGTCCCCAGTGTAGGAAATGGGCAAAATGACTAGTTTTTGCATGAAAATGCCATAACTTGAGTTTGGAAGATTCAATTGGAATGATTCGATTTCTAAGTAAAATGTAGATTGAAGGCAAGAATACATGAATGATGTGGGAATACATAGGCATTATACTATACAAGTATATGAAATGCAATATGTATAGATGTGTTCATGAAACATGAATATGATATGAAATATGTAGTGAAACATGAACATGAACATGAATGATATCATAAACACATAATGTGGTTAAGTTATTTATGATTATTATCGCATATAATCCGAGAAAGATAACGAATGATATGAAATACATGAATGAATGAGTGCGCGTTACATTCGGTGCTTTGACACTCCTGGCAGTGCTCGGCATACGTGCGTGAAGCGAGCGCGTTACGATGCAATTCCATGCGAAATCACATTCTTATTGAATACAAACGAGCAAGATTCAACAAGCGAATCTGTGCATGAATATGGAAGCTTCTATAGTAATATGTGAGATGCAATGTATTGAATGTGAGATCACATTGCTGCGAATGGCAAACGGGGCCAGTTAATATTTGAATATGTCGTGAATGTCGACCACATAGTAATATGTGAGATTGCGATTGAATGTCAGATCGCATTTAACTCGAATGACAAAGCGGACGAGGATTGACAAGCTGAATGCATGCGTAAATGTCGAGCTTACATAGTAATATGTGATGTTCTGACTTCTATAGTAATATGTGAGGTTGCAATATTAAATGTGAGATCGGCATTCTTCTTGGATAATAAGCAGACGAGATTAGCAGCTTGTCTATCGTGAATGTCAGCCATAGTAATATGTGAGATTACTGATATTGAATGTGAGATCACATTACTCTTGAATGACAAACGAGGACGAGTTGACATTTGAATATGTCTTCGTGAATGTCGGCTTACATAGTAATATGTGAAATCCTGAAACTAAAGCGAAAAAGAAAATGATTGAAGAGTATTTGAACCGTATAAAGATCAGAAATACGAAGGATATGTTAAAGTAATACAAGTATAAGATACGCCAATACAAGTATATGCTAAAGTAATGTAGTATATAACAAGTAATACAAGTATAAGATCCAATACAAGTATAAGATCCAAAATACAATTATAAGATTTGAAATCTGAGGAATAAGGCTACGTGACACAGTATAAGATCAATTAAGACAAGTATATGCTCAGTAATACAAGTATAAGTTCGTAGACAAGTATATGTTAATATAAGTGTATAAGTCAGAAATACGAGAATAAGCTACGCAACACAGAGTATAAAATCAGTAAGACAAATTATATGCTCTAGTAATACAAGTATAAGATCCAGAAATACAAGATAAACTCATTAATGCAAGTATAAGGATTCGAGTAAGACCAGGATATGCTCCGTAATACAAGTATAAGATACGAAGTACCAGTATAAGTTTTGTAGTACGTACTGGTACCTCAGTAAGATTAACTGAATACCTCCCTACGAGAGATGCAATAATTATAAGTCAGGACAAGTATCGGTATAAGTCCAGATGTATCCTTTGGGAGATGCGAATAAATTATCGAGGAATACGAATAGGAAAGTATAATGTCTGAGATAAGTATAAGTATATGTATAAGGCTCGAGTCATCGCATCTGAGGAAATCTATATAAGTATGTGTCCTACGGGAGATAAGTATCAGTATGTGTCTTACGGGAGATAAGTATAAATATGTGACTTCTAGGAGATCGGAATAAGAATAAAAATTACGCCATAAGTGTAAAGATCGAGGTAAAGTATAAGTTTTACATAAGTATAGTTGAGTCCTAAGGTATGCGAGAGATGAACAAGCATAAGTTGTTACAAGGATAATTATGCCGCCCGTCATGTTATATGAATTCGTAGAAGATTCACGATGCTCTGTTATTGTTAGATGTTTATTATGATTCGATGCCAAATGCATGTGTACGGTATTAACGATTTATAGATCGTTTCCCAGCTGGCGTAAGGCTTAGCGCAGGATTTTGTCAGGTGGAGTGACGGGACATCTGCGATCTTCATGGCTTGAGTGGAGCCGAGTACCTTAGTAGGGTTAATCCACAGTGGGTTATGTGCTCTAGAGATATGTAGTGAAAGGTAAAGTTGTTTTTGTATATGTATAAGTAAATGGGACTCAGTATATGTGTATAGATATTGATGGACACCACTCCGGTGGTAGTTCTTTTGTATATGTCGTAGTTTTTGTTATTACGAAATTGTTTGGCATACCAGCGGTCTGAGTTCGGCTCGAGAAAAAAACAAGTAAAGAGTCCCAATATATAGTCTCGTGCCCTGAACCCGGTTCGAATCCGCCATTCGGGTCGGACCGCGCCTCCGGGCGTGACACTAAATCACTAAAAATCAAAGATGATGAAACGACATTGAGGTTAATAACATAATAAATCATTTCAAAAACCTCTGGAATTTGATAATAATATAGTGTGATAATACTTATGACTTAGTTTGCGACTATCTTACGACAACCATAATTTGATTTATTATACTGTCTAAGTTAAATTTATTTTAATTAATTTGAAGCATACGAGGCTCAATTAAGGTCGATAATAAATAGTTATGTGATCTTTTTGGCAGTGCTTGACCAGTTTTGTGGATTTGATCTAAAAATAATTTTAAAATTTTAATGAGGTTATGCATTTCGGCGTCGACAACACTTGGATATTAATGATAATTTTGGAATTAAATTAATGGTTATTACATTCAATTTTAGTAACATTAATAATCCTCCCAGCGAGCCATTAGTGTTATTGAAAGCCAGTTTATTAAATAGTTTTGATTAATACGTATGCATGTTATTTGAGAAAGTTTCGGATCCAATTTCTCATTTGTAGTGACTTGGTACATGTCTAGGAAGAATACTTATCTTAAGGCGATAAAAGCCTAAAGGTAAGAGTTTTTGAGAGGGACTCACCTTGACCCCACGACTTACTGGGGAATTTCTGGTGTATTAACATAGAAACTCATTGTGACAGTTAATATTAGAGTTTCGGAGGCGACATGGTAGGACACTTTCCATATCATGGTCGAAATATTAGTTTATTATAGAAACATTTTTGCCCCTAACGTAAAGTGTTTATAATGGAAACCTAGGATAATAAATAAACCTACTTATTGATATCTGTTGTTGATTACGTGTTTTTAGAAAATGACATCCTTTATTCACAACTACAATTTTGAGTCAAAAACCATTGGATGAGTAATTCGACATATGTCCTTGATTTTGAGAGAATCAAATTTATTACAACAACTATGAAACCCAAGGAGCCCACTGTTAATGCTTCGAAGGAAACTAAGAATAAATTTGCAGATTAGCAACGGGAGAATACGACAACTCACTATTATATTATTGTCAGTGTTGCAGAACATTTATGGAAGCAAATTAACGATCTAGTGTGTGTATCGGACATGGTTTAAACTCTAGATAGGATGTTTGCTAAAAGTAATAGTACTACAGAAGAGATGAGGGCTAAGTTGGAACAAGAGATAAAGGTTAGCATGATCTTGGAACAAGAGATGAAGGTTGACATGATCTTGGAATCTCTACAGGATAACCCCGGTAATTAAATAAAAATGTAGCCCATAACATAACAAACTAAAGCTTACTCTATTGATTTGATGCATAGGCTTGAGAGTGCTAAAGGTCTCGTGAAGAAAGGAAGTGCTTATCATGTAAAGTTCCTCAAAACCCTAAAGGGAAACGTGGTGGGAAAGAGGCAAAGCGAGGAGCCGGGGCCAGTATCAAACCGAGCTGCGATGAAGACGAGAAGCGAGGAGGTGCTTAGTGCGGACAAAAGGTCCTTTGTAAGGATTGCCTAAAGGGTATGGGTAGTCTAAATGTTGTTGAGGCTTGTTTGGTGGAGAATTATAATGATAAATGGATCATTGAGTCAAGAGTCACTAACCATGTTTGTTACTCTTTGCAGTGGATCAAACAAAGCAGCCTACTCAGTAAAGGACAAAGAATATTGAAATTGGGAAATGAAGAATATGTTTATGTAATGGCAGTAGGACAATTGTGTTTTTAAAACTTTACTTTTATTAGACTATTTATTTGTTCCGGATTTTAAGAGAATTTTATTTATTTTTTGTTAGTTGTTTAGTTTAACATGGTTAAACAGTGCAGTTTAATTCCTCAATTTCAATAAGAAGTAATAATACTTTTATTTGCCCCGGACTATTGATGAATGATCTGTATTTTTAACTCATTTTGCATATAGTATTAATGTCATTGAACATATTGATGATGGGCAACTCACCTTATCTAAGAAAAGGAAAGTTTTCAAATATAACCTGTTTAGGGCACTTGCGATTAGGTCATATTAATCCTAATAGAATTCATGGTTTGATTAAAAGTGGAACTTTAAATTCCTTGATCTTTGAACCTATACCAATATGTGAATCATGTTTTGAAGGTAAAATGACAAAGGGGGCCTTGTAGACCAAAGGAAATCGTGCTACTAAGTAGTTGGGATTGGTACACACTAACGTTCAAGCCAGAGGCGAGTATGGGTATTTCATCACCTTTATCATTGGCTACTCGAAATGTGGATATGTTTACCTAATGCGTCATAAATTACGAAGCTTTTTGAAAAGTTTCAAGAATATAAGACTGAGGCAGAAAAGTATTTAGGCATCCATATCAAGCAGCTTCGGTATGATCGAGGCGGTGAATACTTATATGGGGAGTTCAAGTCTTACTTGGTTAAAAAGGGATCATTTCTCAATTATCATCTCTTGGAGCATGACAAAATGGAGTCTCTAAAGGAGAACATAACCCTTTTAGATGGTGAGAGTCGATCTTAGTTACACATTGTGGATTCAGGTATATGGGTTAGAAATGGCAATTTTACAAATGCTTGATTCCATCCAATATGTTTCAAAATTTTCCAAAGAGTTATGGAAAGAATGAAACCTAGTTTTTAACCATATTCGGATTTGGGGTGTCCGAACACATATCTTCAAATCTGAAATCTGAAGTTGGAATCTCATATAGGAAATGTATCAACATTAGCTATTAAGAGAGGAACAGAGGTGGAATATTTTAAAATCAAAGAAGGAAAAGAAGGTAATAGTGAGCTTTCATTACCACTTTCTTAGAAGATGATTATGAACAATTCAAGCCTATGGCAAAGTGGTTCTTGAAGAGCTTGACTATATTGAAGTGCCACCAGAAACTCCCACAATTTTCACTGTTTTCTTGTTGATGTTCAAGAGGAATGTGTGGCATACCCAAACTAAGCAATCTGAAACAACTCAAGACAGGAATTCGAGGCTTCGAGAACAAGAAAATAATAAAGAGATTGGAAATCCATGAATGCAAACTTGAATCCTCTTGTGAATGTACAACTTAACCAATGTAGTAAACTTGTAGTGGGAGATGTCCCTGCATTAGAGGCATGCTTTATTAGGAAGAATGTATCAAGTCTTAATGCGAAGCGTTAGAGGATGTTGATACCTGAAGTGAAAAGAGCGATGGACCATGAGATGGAATCTATGGGTTCAAAATTAGTATGGTCTCTTGTAGAAGCTCCCAGAGGGGTAAAACCCATTGGAAGCAAGTTGATCTACAAGAAAAATAGCCCTAGTAAACCATGTGTGTATAAATGATTCAAGGTACAATGGTAGCCTTCCTTATTCTTTACATAAATGACATCTTGTTGGTGGAACCAAAGTGAAGGTGTTGTCGAACATAAGGGGTTACACGAAATAACATTTTGATATGAGACTTGGGTCGAGCTAAGCATATTCTAGGAATCAAACACCTTAAATCCTTAAGAATAAGGTGTTAGCTCATCCCCGAGGTTTAAGTAATCAATAATTTGGCATGGAGAATTCTAAGAGGATTCTACCCTTTAGATATGGAATTCATCTTTCTAAGGGACAATCATAAACTCTGAGAAAGAACTCATGAGTGAGAAACCTTATGCTTCGGCTATAGGTAGTCTCATGTATTTGTTATACATTGGGTGAGATATTTGCTATGAAGTGGGAATCGTAAGTCGATACAAATCAAATCTCGAAGAAGAACACTAGATTGTGGTGGCTTAACTATACTCAGTATCTAAGAAGGCTGAGGACTATGTTGGTGTATTCCAGTCAGGAGTCTTGAGTACTTGGTTATCGGACTCTGATTTCCAAGGATGTGGGCTCTAGTAAATTGCATATGAAGAGAACTCTTACCCTTTTACAGTCTTCTGAACATGTGTTTGAGAAGAATATAAATTGTATGGGTCTTAAGTGTGCGGGGCTTACTTTAGAGTAAGTGGGGACAATTCACTTTTATGCTATACGAGCAAGACTATTTGTAATTTCAATTTCTGATTTTAATGGTAAGAATTTCTTAAATTCTTATACACGTTGTTTCACATATAAGGTCCAGATTAATTATGCAGTATATGATCATATGGATACGTCCATAGAAGACATGGTCATAGGTTCTCATAATTAATGGATAGATCTTACAATTGATAAGTAAAGTTTGGCACTTTATTTGAAACGTAATATTATGAAATAATATATCTTGGTTATTATAGAATATTAAAATTAAGTTATGTTATACTCATTTTGAGAGAATTCGAGATTTAATTAAAAGGAATATTATGTAAAAAGGAATTAAATCTCAAGCAATATTAGTTATGGTATTTTCTTAATCCCTGAGGTATATTATAAATAGGTAGTCAAGTAATGAATCATTCTTTGAGTTCTTGATAGTGAGGCTCCTTTTAAGGAGCCCGATACCTTGATGATTTGGGAATAATGATCATTTAACCACCAAAGCTTATGAGATATACAAAAATGGAATTTATATGAAATATCCTCTTGATATGTTTCGATACTTGGATGTTGAAAGACACTGGCTAGTGCATTGGATCCGTTAGAGAAACTAATAAGTTAAGAGAATAAATAACTAATCGATTGATAGAAACCCTTGTGATTGATTATTGGTATTTTACAAAGGAAAAATACATTTAATATGTACATTATTAATCTTGGAATCCACATCCCCAGGCTTTTAGTGGAATGACATAGGAATAAGATAGTGGTCCCCGAACTTGCTTCTAAGCAAGTGGGAGATTGTTAATATTTATGCTCTAGAAACAATGGAGTCATTGATCAAGAGCGGAAATTATTAATGGGCCATAGGATCTGACTAGCTAATTAGTGACATAGTCCATTAATTAATCGCTTAAGGGTACAGAAACCTGATAAAGCTGATTTGGTTACTTAATAGGCAAGAAACCACCTTAAGGTAGGGATTAGTTGCTTGTGGGAATAGTATTTATAGGATAAGATTTTAGTCTATAAATATACCTCTCTCCTTAGGACCTTCGCACATTCTCCTCTCCTCTAGCAATTAGGCACGCCGCCGTAGTTGTCACGACTGAATGGCGAAGGTCAGCACGAGGTTAAAAACCATAGGATGTTGACATTGGTTGCTCCAGCGCATGCCCTGACCGATCATGATCCCCAGGCTTGTTGTACATTGACTCAGCGGATATCAACAATTTCTCACCGTTCTACTTGATTTCGATTTTTTGACTTTTATTCATTTTTTATTACTTCATTATAGTATTTTTGTTCTTGGATTTAAACATGAAATCCTTATAAACTCATCTCACCCCTATACAACTTGAGTCAGACCACAAGATCATCTACTTGATTTCGTTTATTCTCGAAAGATGTGCTCATATTGTTAGTCCCATAAATGAGTGCCCTTAATTTATACATCGAACTCTTAGTCGATCGCAAGGAGAACATTTTGTTTTATACGGAACTTTACTATAACATCATCGCTTCAGAATCAATCAAATGTCTGTCAAAGGATGGACTTTGAAAAAGCACTTATACAATGAGCAATGTTTTATATCTATTGATGGTACCATCTTTGGACCCTTTAGAAGGGTATGTATATACATTAAAACTCACGAAATAGAAATAATAAATAAATTAGTATAAAATTTTAATATCATGAAAATTTAATCAACTTCAATTTTTTTCCATTTTCATTAATAAGAGATCATATGTAATAGCGGAGCCAGAAAATGAACTAAATGGGGCAAATTATTTTCAAATGCATTATTAAAGCAAAGTTAGTAATGTAATGTAGTTGTTAAGAGCTAGTTTGGTTCATGTTTTTTAAAACTGTTTTCTATTCTTAAAAAAATAAAGAGAATAAGGAAAACTGTGGAACACTTTTGGTTTTCAAGTTGTTTTTTTTAATTATTGTTTTAAAAAAAGAGAGAACACAAAAAACGCTAAATTAGAGAACAAAAATAGTTTTCAAATAACACCAAAATGATGTTCTCGGTGTTATCAAAAACTATTCTCAAGAACAATTTTCAAAAATAGAAACCAAATTGAACCTGTGGTTTGTCCTCTAAACCGCCCAAGGTTCAAACCCCATTAGAGCTTTGGGAAAATTAGTATTGAAACTTAAACTTTTTCATTTTTACATTTAAATTGTGAACAAAGTTCTTTTTTAAATATAGCAACTTTGACAATTTTGTTTTTATATTCTCAACTTATTTTAACGAAAATCCTAAAGATTAAAACGACAAAGTTTTTTTTTTTTTTTTTTTTTTTTTAAATTTTTTTTTTAAGTGCAGTTTTGTTTCGCCATTCCACATTGAACAAGGTCGAGGTTCGGAGTCTTGTTGTGGACATAAAAGAAAATTCATGATAGTTTCATATTTAAAAAACAAACTTTATTAAGGATAAAATGCAAAAGATATGAAAGTTCATAATTTCACATTTACTTTCCTTTTGATTTTCCAAAATTTCAGTCAATGTGAAGTCAAATGGTCTATATTTTAGAATTAACTAGATCCATTCAACCTTCCATTTGAGGGTTCAAAGAAACTTAAAAGATGGGTCCAATCAAGAGGATATATGGGGGATATGAGAGAATGCTTTTTCACCATGAAGTCAGTTCACTCTTGGCGGAAGGCATATTGGAAGCAAAAGATACTCACTTTTCATCTTTCCCTTTTCATTTGAAGAAAGGAGGCAAAATGTTGGACCACATCATGGGTGGCTTAATATTTGCTCGATGGTCTCTCAAGTCAGAATGGACCCATGATTGAATGTTCCCTCTACCTCATATTTGTCCACCTGATGGATTATTTAGGGAATTTATTTTCCCAATGTTTCATAATAAGAAATATAAAAATAACTCCTATGGTTTTTATCGAAACATTTGATAGATGATTTTCATTACTCTTTAAATACCTAAAGAAAACATTTCTGCTAAAAATACTCAAGTAAAAATATGTATCGAATACTGTGTTGGAAAAAATAGGCTTTCCCATAAGTGTAAATCAATGAAAGCAATATGACATAAAATAAAATAATATAAAATAAATGAGCACACAAGATTTACGTGGTTCCCTCAAATAACTTAAGGTACCTCCACGACAAACCTGATCAATTACTATCACCAAAAGAGTTTACAAAGTGACCAAAAAAGGCATAAGCCTTACAAACACACCAAGGTGTAAATCACAAGAGGAAAATACCTCACAAAAAAAGTGAACCAAATCTCCAAGACCAAACCGCAAGAAACCCCAAATATCAAGTGAAGAAACGTTACTCACTTGAAGAACAAACTTGCTGATTTTGTGGCACCAAAATGGAGAAGAAGAAGACTGAATTTTTCTTGAACCAGACCTTCTAATGCCTTCTTACTAAGCCAACTAAGATGATATTATCATCCCCAAAAAAATGCCACTGAAAACTTTTTTTTCCCTTTGAAGATTACAAACCAATACTAAGAGTCATACGCCAAAACCAAGTCTTGATATAACAAGAGCCCATGAAAACAAGTCTGATGATAATAAGAGTCATGCACGCTAAAGCAAGGTGCATGCCAAAATAGCAAAACCATATTTAGCAAATTGATGAGTCCCATAAAGGAGGGAAACCCAACAATTCTCCCCCTCCCGACTTATGTGGAGGATTTGACCATTCCCACCAAAAATCGACACTTCTCATGCTGGTCCTTATCCGAAGTGTTCTCATCAGTGTGAACTTTTTCAAGTTGAAACAACTTATCATTCAAGACATCACGAATCCAATGATATATAACATCAATGTGTTTCGATCTCAAATGAAATGAAGAATTTTTACTCAAGTGGATTGCACTCAATTCATCGCAATGAAGGACATATCTTCATCAAACCCAACTCTTGCAAGAATTTTCAACCACAATAATTCTTTGTAAGCTTTTGATGGCGATGAACTCACTTTTGTAGAGAGAGCAAACATGATTATAAATTTTGATTGTCATGCCACCTGCCTCCCCAAAAGTAATCAAATAACCAGAAGTATATTTTCGACTATCAATATCACCAGCCATATCGTAACTGTGGAACTCACAAGAATAGTTCGCCTTACCAAAACACAACTCACTGAAGTGCCCCAAGATACCTCAATCCACGCACTCGTCGTCACTGTTCTTTCCCACTGTCAGAAATCGACTAACAACCCCAACTACGTGAGCAATATCCGGTCGAGTACAAACCATGGCATACATCAAAGAACCAACTCTGGTCAAGCATGTGGGAATTTTCTTCAGATTCATTTTTCTTCTTCATCACTTGTAGGACACCGACTTGAACTAGGTTTGAAGTGGCCTACAAGTGGACACCAATGTGCCTTGCTTGTCCATATTGAACCTCTCAAGAACCTTTTTAATATAATTTCATAACTAAATTTTAGCCTCGTGATCACGAACAATTATTACTCCAAGAATTTTGCTTTGTTGGACAAATCCTTCATAGAAAAGTACTTTCAATTCTGACTTTTACCTTGCTAATCTTGTCAGTGTCTTGACTCCACAATGAGCATATCATCGACTTGGTACAAGGAGGTAATAATAAATACGATTCGATATTTCTTCACAAACACACAATGGTCTCAAGTGTAGTTCTGAATACCATATCAATCATGAAAGAATCAAATTCTATACCACCGCCTCGATGCTTGCTTCAATCCATATGCTTCTTCTTCAATTTGCAAACTAACTGATCATTACCCTTATCTATGAAGCCCTCAGGTTGCTCCATATAAATTTCTTCTTCTAAGTCACCATGCAAAAATGCGGTCTTCACATCAAGCTGCTCAACTTCTAAATTCATACTCACAGCTATACCAAGCACAGTTCGAATGGAGGACATCTTCACAACTAGTGAGAATATCTCATCAAAATCAACTCCCTTCCTCTGACCAAAACCTTTCACAACAAGTCATGCATGCCTTGAATCTCGGTTGAGAACTATTCCCATCATTCTTTCGTCTGAAGACCCATTTATTTTTCAAAATTTTCTTTTAGGTGGCTTCACCAAATCATAGGATTCCCATGCATCATTTCACTGCCTTAAGCCATTCAGTTTTATTCATGTCAAGACTTTGATAAAGTCTTGGCTCACCTTGATCTGATATCATCACATACTCATTTGAAGAATATTTTCGATGGTTGTTTTCTCCTCCTCGGTAGATCTCCTTAACTGTCCGTGGTAAGGACTTGTGCGGTTGCTCCCCAATCTCTCGGGCTTAACATCATCTTCTGCCAGATCACTGAGGTGTCCACTTCCTCATTAATATCACATGAACAATGTGGATCAAGAGGATTTTTAAGTCAACAAGATCAATAAAGACTAGACTCCGCCTAACTCAAGCTGTCAATGTCTCTAATACCGATCTTCCAAGAAAACTACATCTCGGCTTCTGACAACTTTCTTGTCAACTGGATCATACAACTCAGCCAAATCTCCTTCATGCCCATAGCCAAGAAATATGCACCGCTTGCTTTCGGGATCGCCAACTTCACTTTGAACAGGAACAAAAGCCTCCGTGAGTCTACAATTCCCAAGTGATCATAAGAGACTTCCTTTCCTTTCCAAACTTTTCCGCACATCACCATTCAACTGAACTCAAGGAGACAAATGATAGATCAACCGTCCTCATCAGCTCTCACCCCAAAAAGATCTTGCAATTTAGAATGAGAGCAAACATCTACCTTCGAAGAATGAAAAGATTCATTCTCCCCGCAACCCCGTCGGCCAGGTGTCTTTTTATTGTCTTTTCACGCCTGATGCCGTGATTGGTGCACATCGATCAAATGGTCCATTATATTCACCACCATTATCCGAGCGAACACATTTCAACCGGGGTTTCCACCGCCTCTTTCAACATTGGCCCGAAAATGCTTAAACACATCTAGAACTTGATCTTAGTTTTCAAAGTAGTATGCTTCAAACTTTTCTAGAGTGATCATCAATAAAAGTGACAAAGTATAAAGCACCACCAAGTGTCCTAACTTTCAAAGGACCACATACATCAGAATGTACCAAATCTAGAACATGAGATTTTCTAGATACAATGTTTCTACGGAATGATATTCAGTTTTGTTTACCATGGAAACAATGAACACAAGTTTTCAAAGGCGCACCTTTATCCCCGCTAGGAAGCTCTTTCTTGACAAATAAAACTTGCAACTTTTCACCATATGTCCAAGCCTTCTATGCCATAGATCGATGGATGAGTCATTCTCTAAGGTATTCACAACACCCTCGCAGATTTTTGCTTGCATAGTGTAAAGAGAACAAGTCTTCTTTCCTTTTGCTACCACTAGAGAACCTTTGGAGAGCTTCCATTTTCCATCACTGAAATTGTTGTTATAGCCTTCATCATCTAACTTTCCAACAGAGATTAAATTGAGTTTAATATCGTGTACATGCCTCACATCTCTAAGTAAATACCAGATCCAATATTTGTTTCCAAGCAAATGTCACCCATGCCAACAATTTTTTACACATCTTTATTTCCCATACGGACATTCCCAAATTCACCTTGCGAGTAAGAAGTAAAGAAGTCAACCCGCGAAGTAACATGAAATGAAGCTCCAGAATCGATTACCCAATCCATCTCTTGGCCAATCAAATTAACGCTAGCATCATCACGAATAATCATGAGTTCACCATCGATAACTACAACAGATTATTTTGTTTTTTCTCCGAATTTTTCTCGGTTTTGCTCCTTGAACTTGAGTTTTCTCGCACCCCGCTTCCATGTGCCCTTCTTGTGACAATAATAGCACTCACATCTTTCTTTGAAATCGAGTTTGAACGACTCTAGATTTATCACTACTGTGCGGAGCCCTACTCTACTCCTACCTCCCATCGTTTTCCATCACAAGTGCTCCTGAGTGAGAAGAACCCGATGATTTTCTTCTTGTCTCTTCATTCAACAAAGTTATCGGTAACTTGACTTACTGCACACCCATCAAAAAGAGAAGTTACTAAATGTGACCACCAAAGCTTCCACTAAAGTGCGAACTAAGAAGTAACAAAGCTTGCAACTCATCATCAAAAGTAATTTATGGCGGCAATCGATCTGCAATGTTCTTAATCATTCAAATGCTCGCAATGTGAGCACCCTCCTTATATTTAGAATTCACAATAAATAAAATGTTTATTCATGGTCGCTTATCATAATGACTCTCCAATTTGGTCCAAAGACCATGTGCTGAATTTTCTCACAGAGACGTGATGAAAGAATATCATCAACTCGTCGGCAATAAAACCGGCACTTTCTTCGACCAGCTTTTCCACTCATCATCTTTCTTGCCTTCCAGCTTTGCCACTATCACCCTCTATGGGTCCATTTAAATCTTTACAAAACAAAAGGTCTTCCATTTAGTTTTCCCAAGTCACCCAATTTGTGCCATTGAAACTAATCCATACAATCTAACATTGTCATTCATAATTCATAATAATAATAAATATAATGAATTGGAACTGAGTTAACCAAATGCTCTGATACCATATGTTGGGAAAAATAGGCTTTCCCACAAGTGTAAATCAATGGAAGCAATATGACATAAAATAAAATAACAGAAAATAAATGAGCACACAAGATTTACGTGGTTCCCTCAAATAACTTGAGGTACGTCCACGACGACTGGTAGGTCAGTTTCTTCCACTATCACCAAAAGAGTTTACAAGGACAAAAAAGGCATAAGCCTTACAAACACACCAAGGTGTAAATCACAAGAGGAAAATACCTCACAAAAAAATGAACCAAATCTCCAAGAACAAACCGCAAGAAACCCCAAATATCAAGTGAAGAAACGTTACTCACTTGAAGAACAAACTTGCTGATTTTGTGGCACCAAAATGGAGAAGAAGAAGACTGAATTTTTCTTGAACCAAGATGCCGCCCGGTGCCTTCCACTAAGCCAACCAAGATATCATCCCCAAAAAAATGCCAATTAAAACCTTTTTTTTCCCTTGAAGATTCCAAACCAATACCAAGAGTCATGCACGCCAAACCAAGTCTTGGATATGTCAAGAGTCATGCACGCCAAAACAAATCTTGGATATACTAAGAGTCATGCACACCAAAGCTAGGTGCATGCCAAAATAACAAAACCATATTTAGCAAATTGATGAGTCCCATAAAGGAGGGAAACCCAACATACTGCAACTAAAATCACGATCATGCATAATATTTATAACAATAAATTTTTAATCTCAAATTGAAGAAGTTTGAAAGCATATCTCAGGATGTTTCTGGTATTTTGGAAAAAGGAAGCATTAAGATAACTTTCATGACTTAAAGATACAGGAATCAATCACAGATTTCTATATATTTTTTCTTGACTAAAAAGAAAAATAAGAACTGTGCCCATTAAAGAGGCAAGAATATGATGGGGGAGGGGGGGCATTGAGAGAAATGCCATCTTCCTAATTATTTATTTTCTAAGCTATAATTAGCTGTAACTCTCCCCTGGGCGAACTCAATAAAATTAGAAGGCTGCTGATGGAGGTTACAACAGCTTGGCATGGGCTTGTTCTGTAGAAATGATCTGAATAGAATATAAGCTTGTTGAGGACGGTGAAGAGGAACCTCATGTTCGGCTCCGGTTACTGTCACAAATGTCAGCCCTTTGTATACTTGGCTCCATCCACCAACCTAAATATCACAATACATGATTGTTAATGGCCTGAGGAATGGGTTGCATTTTAAGTTAGGATACTATTCTTGCAGCACAAAATTAAATAACGTTGTTGAAGTTTGTGTAAAAGAGAACTTAAAATTTCCATCTGAGAAGCTTAATTTCTTGAAGGTTACCTTTTTGTTGTCGTACCATGCGTACCAGTTGGTAATGGTTGGAAGCTTCAGAGCATCAATGGAGTATATATCGTGTTGCAGTAATGGGAATCACGGCATCAGTGTCTCCACTGGATGAATGAGTTCAATCACAATACATTGTTAGATGCAGGACATTGAAAAAAGAAAAAGAAGGAAAAAGAACTTACAAGGAAAAACTGAATTCAGATCCAACTTCAGACAAAACCCAATATAAATGGCAACCATTCAACGGTAAGAAACAATAGCAGACTCTAAATCACAGAGTCCTGACATTCAGAGTGATGAAATCACAGAAGCAAAGTCAAATTCAAGATAACAACAATGATGAAACATCAAAACAGTCAAAAGAAAAGCCAGGAAAATGTGGGGTGCTCCTATTTTGTTGAACTGAACATAGATGGTATCCCCACCTGAGGTGACCATGGATTAACAGCTTCCCCAAATAGATCCTACAAAATCAAGGGGTTTTCCAAATACAGGGGTTTAAAAAAGGCCATTCATTCATAAGGTGTTAGGCAAAGCTCGGTTAAATTGAATAAATCCTCTTCAGCACCACAACCAATCAATCTACGGATGGGGTTGGAGGGCGTGGACTGCACAAGTTAACAAACCATGAGAGTTCTTTTTTTCCAAATAGTCATTTTCAAAAGTCTTTGTTTTTAGATGGCACTAAAGCAAGTTCAAGAAGGTATTCTAGAAAGGATCAAAAGTGATAACCTCAGTAATGGCAGCTTTGAAACAAAGGTAGGAGAAATAAATAAGAAGTGAATTGCTTTCAACAAAGAGCCCTGGTAATTTGAGTGGTAGAACAAGGCTCTGTTCATTAGTACTAATACTACATCATGTTCTAGATGGTCTCATAAAATTCCACTAACATAATGGAAAGAAAGATAATCAGCAAAGAGAAAAAATTACATTACCTAAACACCCATATCCTTAGGGCTGCAGCTATGAGTTCTTGATAAATTGGAAGCATGGATAATGGAGAATCAGCCCAGTAGATTCCAACAATATTGCTGAAGAGGAAAGAAATTCAATTAACCATGCTATTACAAGCAATGCATATAAAAGGTATTAGATCACCAAGATTCAAATAACCTGCAAGTTTTCCATGGATAGGAGATTCCAGTTACATTGGCGTGGAGTGCCCTCTGCACTTCGGGCAGATTGAAGTACACTTCCGAATGCCTCTCAGTACAGGGATCGTATGCTCTAGACATCCATGGCTGAGATTGAAAGTGAACAAAAGCAGCTCCAGGTGCTCGTTGAATTTTTAGATAATCAAATTAAAGTAAAAATATCTTAAACTGCTGGACTGTTGATGCAAATGAAAGGCAATTTAATCACCACAAATATGAAGCAATACCTAAGCAAAAATTTGTCAATTTTATGATAGGCCAACCACTACAATTTTGAAATTGTTTAATCAGTAATGATTATTGTCACAGATAATAAAATCTACAGAGAAAAAGAAAAAGGTTATCTCTCAATTTTAATCTCTTTTAACAGATAATAAAATCCAATTGAAAATAGAAAAGCTAGAACCCATCTGCAGGGGAAATTGACACATAACTATGTGGTCCTCAACTCTAGGTTGAAGCTCATGTTAATTTAGTGGCATCCACTTATAGTTCCATCCCAACTTTATCATAGTTGCACAGGCCATATAAATGCTGATAGAGACAGAAAAAAGGGAGAAAAGGAAAGCACAATTTTGAGTACAGAATGAGGCTAGAAGGACCAAGACCCGCTTCTCAGCTTACAACAATGTGGAGCAAGGGACGGAACTCAGGGAAACTTGGCAGTTTTAGACTTGACATTCAGTGACAGTCTCAACAGCTAAAACTAACTGAGAGGTGCAAATTTGTCAGTAAGTATATGTAACCTGATATTTTTTTTCACACAGAATTAGACTGAACCATGAAAGTGAAGTGCAACCAAATTTGGGTCAAAGAACTAGGGCAAACAGAATTTGGCAAAAATTATCAAGGGGATTGGCCAAGGGCATTGTCATGTTTGCATTTGAGTCTACATCAAACAGAGGAAGCAGCACTATGGAACATGAAAGTGAAGTGTAACCAAATTTGGGTCTACAAGAACTAGGGCAAACAGAATTTGGAAAAAATTATCAAGGGGATTGGCCAAGGGCATTGTCGTGTTTGCATTTGAGTCTACCTCAAAGAGAGGAAGCAGCAATTAGCTGTTCACACTGAAGTATCATGTCCATAATAGTTCGTCATTATGTCTAGTACGATATGGAATCTCCTAATCACTTTATCTAGTCAAGAACATGTGGTTAACAATGACTTACATAATGGCCCCTTAAGTTGCGCCTCCATGATGAAGTGTCATTGCAAGGGCGTGTGAAAATGCTATATGGATCGATATTTCCCTGCTCTGCGTCCGCAAGATTCAGGGCCCTGATGCATTCACTCGACGGATGCTGAGCAGAACCAAGGTCACAGGCAACTCTAAGGATTTTATAGGTGGAATCCGAAATCAAACCATGGGTCCACCAGTACTCAAATGTGCCAATGTAATCATGATAATCATCAGTAACAGCGTTGCCCACCTATAAAGAAAGAAAAGGGGAACATACCATTAAAAAGACAAAAAAGAATTTGGCAAAGTGATACTGCATCTTGGTATATATTAAAAAAAATTCAAGAATCATACCAAGAAACCCTTGAAATTGATAATGGGATTCTGAATTCCCTTGTTTCGTCGATAGACAATTTGAGACAATTGAGGAACATAATGACCTGAAAAAGATAGATGGCAATTTCAGTTCATTCAACCCATCCAATCTATTGCTCTCTCAAATTTAGAAGATGGGCAAGAAATAGGACCTGCATAACTCTCTCCAGCAATATAAAAATCTCTGTGCTTGTACTGGGGAAACGTTTCAAACCAATTGATGAGAAATGTATATGCATCTTCAGCTACAAACTCACAAGACACAGATCCCAAAAACATGAATAAGAGTAAAAAAAATCAGCTAACTTTACTAAAACTACATATCCATCAAAACTCATTTCTTCATTCAATCTTCATTACCAAAAACACATCGATTTGAGTGAGAATGTGTGTTAATAGCAGAGTTCCATATTTAAGCATACCTGTTCTCTGGTCGCCAGCAGTATACAAATCTGAAGTCGTATTGGAATATAAAAACCTACTCCAGCTGGAGATTCAAGGAATAGCAAATTTGCCACTGCCAAAAACAAAACAAAAGAAACCAAAGAATTGATTAATTCTCAGAAACATGAAAATGGACTATGCATATACAAATATACAATCCTTAAATTAAAGAAAAGAGATGTGCCTTGTCAATTTTTTCACATACGATTGTTCCAAGCGTAAGGATTGGTGAAGAGAGTCTTCCCATCAGGCATAATTCGAAAAGGTCCGATCTCTTCAGCTCCTCCATATGCAACAGAAGAACACCCAGAACCTCCATTGAGCCACAGCACGGAGCGGTCTCTGGACTCAGGCTCCACGATTCCGCCGGCGACTCAACCAACCAGTAAAACAATGCCTCCCAGCCTGTTTATTCACTGTCATACCCAGAATACTTTGAGAGAGTTAACGTTCTTCGGCTTGACCTGGCAGCAGCTCAGTAACTTTATCTCTCTTGATCTTCAAGATATGAAGAATTACACAAACCCACAAAAATGAAGAACGAGCAGACAACAGGAATACACAATGACCCATGAATCAACTGAAAACTAAACAATACCCACAAACACAAACTAAAACTCTATCTAAGCATTCAAGTAATTGGTCTGCAAAGCCAAGATGATTTGCACAAGGGATCCAAGAAACAAAGCTCAAAACCCAGAACCCCAAATCCTAAAAGAATGGTAGACAAACTTTAAATGAATTTATCTAGAGACCTCTTAGAAGATGAGATTGTGACATGGAAAGAAATTTATATAAGACTAGAACTAGATAGAGTGAGAGAGAGATATAGATATAAAATATGGGTAAGGAGCTTGAAGACATTGAGAATTGATTAGGCATTGAATACGGAAACTCATCATATTAGTTGTCATGAGCTGTGTGAGGTAAATGAGAGAAAGCATAAAACATCTAAGTATTCCCATCGTGTTTTTTCCCGCTTCCCTCCTTAATCAAACATTTCACCTTCTGTATTCTCCTCTTCCGTTTACATTTACCTCTCTCAGGCAATTGACCCAACACGTAGGGGGCCGCAATGGTTTGGTCTGCATTTTTCTTCCTTTTGGAATTAAAGATCATACACAAGTTTTTCATAAATAATGCAAAATAACGAAATTTTTTAGCAGATTAAGATAGTCCCATCTCCTCTGTCACCGGAAAAAAGTTTGGAAACTAATATGTTATATTAAGTGAACATTATTTTAGTGATATCTAAAATTGTTGGTTGGTTTTAATTTAGTATTTTCTTTGTTCTCAAATAAAAAAAAAAAACTGATAAGGAAATGTAATTCATGTTTTTTCATTCTTTTGTTTTTTAAAAACATAAAACAAAAATTTCCCTCTGGGGAATCAAACTTGTTACCATTTCAATTTGTTTGAAAAATTAAGAACAAAAGATCTGAAACAAAGGTCAGGTCCCCAATTTAAAAAAATATTTGATAAAAGAAATAAAATATTTGATAAATGATGTAACAAATCTTATATATAACCTTAGGTGCTACCATATGCAGTACCTTCAGTCTATCATATATTAGTAAGAATCGCAAATATTTAATGGGGATATATTTCTACACTAGAAAGGATGTTTCATCAAATATATTCAACTCTTGATGTCATAATATAGTTTTGTCAAAAAGTTTTTACTCAAAGGGGCTATATCTATATGATTAGATACAAATCCTTATAAATAATATTAAAGTCGATAGTCTAAAGAATTATATGGTTTTTAAGATTAATTAATTGAGAAATCCGGAACAAAAAATAAATAAAAGCTAAGGACATGGGATTTTAAAAATAAAGGCATCCTTGCTAGAAGGTCCAAGACTCCAAATCGTTTACTTCCATGATCCTTCTTCTCCTCCATTACTTTCTTTCTTTATTTTGGGAATCTCAACAGAGTTAGGGGCAAGCCAGTTTTATGCCAATCATTATCTTCGGTTGGAGAATGAGATCAGGTACTTTACACCTTTCCACCAATAAAATTAGTGCCAATATACGTTACTTAGAGCATCTCCAACCAGACTAAATAAAATAGTTACTCAAAATATATTTAAATATTAAATTCACTATTTTAGTTAGCAACTTTTTAAAATTCACTCCAATTACACTCTCTATTTTACACCCCATTTTCATTAACTTCCAATAATTTAAAAAAAGTAAAACACATATATAGAGAGAGATAGAGAGAAAAAAAGGTAGAGAGAGAATTTAGAGAGCTCAAATGACTCACCACATTTAGTGAGTCATTTTGTTAAACTAAGAAATAGAGAGTGGAATAGAGAATGGGTTGGAGAGAATTTTTTGTGTTTGGTTAGCTAAAGTGGCTAAAAGAGAATAAATAAAGAGTGGGTTGAAGATGCTCTTATTAATAAAATTTTCATATAATTATTTCCCATAATCCATCCAAGCTATATATAAAATTTTGAATTTTCATAGCATATGAGTTACACGTATTCATGAACTATAAACTTTATCCAATTTTTAAAAAAATTCTATATTATTTACTCATTTTGTAAACAAGAAGTTTTGTTAAAAACGATTCAATTTATGATTAGATTAAATATGAATACAATATAGGATATTTTATGAAAACATAAGGACTTGTTTCTAGGTTTGACAATTTCTTCCGATAACCTATCCGAATGGAGGAGGATGGAGGAACATTTTAGCTCCAATTAAATATTGAGGTAATCGGGTATAAAGATTTTCGAATTCAATGATAAGGACGGGTCTAAGTACATCCTACCCATCCCTAACCCGAATACCCGATTAAATATATAACATATAAATTTTAGCATATTTATATTATTATTTATTGTATAATGTTTGATTGTGTTTGTATTTTTATTGGTTTCATGAAATCACATCACAATAATTCTTATTACTATTATATGATAAATTATTTTTAATATTCATAATTTTTTAAAACAATTCATTTCATAAATTAGAATAATGTATTAGGGTAGGATATGAATACCCAATCCTTCGATGGACATGGAAATGAGATAAAAATTCTAAATCAAACTATATTAGAACGAGGATAAGGATGGGGATGATGAGATAGAAATAATAAAGAAACAATTTATTTTTAACCCCTTATACTTTCATTTTTTTCCCTTGTACTTTAAAATGTTAAAATAAACCCCTTATACTATTCAAAACATAAAATATAAGTCTTTTTTAAAGATGCCACTTGGTAAAGTAGAAAATAATATTTACTTAACATTTAAGAGGCAATTTAGTCATTTTGCTTAATAGAAAATTTGAAATTGTATATTTTCAAGAGAAACTCTTATATAAAATAATGTTTTAATAAAAAAAACCCCTAAATATATCCAAAATTAAGATCTTTTTATCATGATGTAATTTTAATTTGTGCAATATTTTAAAAAAATAGAGATTTGATCAACTAAATTTTATTTATGATAATTAAAAATCACTTATAATTTTTTGTTGAAAATTATGGAAGCGAAAATAAATACTTAAAATAATTTTACTAAAAATAGTTTGACTTATACTTTGATTTATTTAGATTTAAATTTCATGTTTAAATTACAAAGGTAAATTTCTTAATCCAAAATAGAATTAATGAGTTTAAAAATTAATGGTAATTATTTTAAATTTGAACAAAATCAATGCAAGATGTCAAATACAATATTAACTCTCTTGCCCTTATGAATGTCTCTGTTGACTTTGATGAGCTCTCCATCCGTGTTTTGAACGGACTTGGCCCGACCTACTCACACATATCCCATGCCCTACAAGCTCGAGACACACCAGTTACTTTTGAGGAATTGTTTGAGCGACTACTTAGTTACGAGGCCCAATTGAGACTTCTGTCTTTAACACCGTCTTCATTTTCACTTCGCCACTACCTTAGTTGACTTACCGTCCTCATCACATCACACTCCGCACAACCGTGGAAGACGGAACCATATTAATCTTAACATTCACGGTTCTGATTGACACACACCCGCCCCGCCCCCACAATACTCAACCAACTACTCCCTCCATTGAACCCCACGACATCCAACCCACCGACCCAACTCGTGCATAGTCACACTCCACCTACCCAGGCACTCGCAAGATGCAACCATCAATCCACACCCTAAGACTTGCATCTTCCACCCGCCCCGTCCGAGCTCGCCCAACCTTCACTACACCTATGCCCATACTATAATCCATTACCTGGATCCCGTAACTCTCCGATTGGCCGTTGATTTAATACCACCATGTGACCATGGGATCTGATTATCCTGGCCCTTCATGGTTTTGTATACACCGCCTATGACTTAAGCCTGGCTGGTGATGGTACAGGTTTATCTATTGGTTACATTGGTTTTTCATCCTACCTCTATCCACTTATTATTATTTACTAATGTGTTATATGTCCCACGTCTAAAATCCTTATTTTGGTCTCCACTCTTCAGGCCGAAGAACCCTGTTAATGTGTCCCTGTTTTTTTACTCTTTCTTTCGTGTGTGGATCGTCACACCCAGGATCACTCTAGTTCGCGGCGCAAAGATCGATGTCTATTATCAGTAAGTCAACTCTGGGTCTTCCACCTTAGTTCCCGTCTCTTCACCGTCCCTCTTTTTCCGCTATCTCATGTACATAGTCTTTGTAAGTCATCCGCATTTACATATTTTTCGCAAATTTCTATGGTCTAAATATTTTTCCAAGAACATTGTGTTCTTTCTTGTAACTCCTATAATATTAATAAAAGCCATGTTACCTTTTTACAAATCAAGCATTACCTCTTCCTCTCCTTAATATCATTTTTCTGGATGCTTGACCTCACCCGTTTATCTACGATGGTTTTCACTATTATGTTATTTTGAGTTAATTACACAAAGTATAATTGCCACCATACGTCGGAAATCAGATGTGCATTCCACCTTTGTCGCCTTCAAGCAACTTGTTGAAAACTATTTCACCACCACAATTAAAACACTTTACACAAATAATAGGGCGAATTTTTAGTTCTTCGATCCTTTCTTAAAAACCCATGGTATAAATCCCATCTCACTACACCTCCCACAATTTGAACATAATGGTATTCTTCATATCGCATATTGTCGAAACGGGCCTCACTCTCCCACCAAGCATCCATCCCTCCACCTTTGGGTCGTATGCTTTGCACACCATATTTAATAAATAGAATGCCTAAAGTTGGTCTATTATTCCTTGAAAAGTTATTTAACAAAGCTCCTGACCCATTCAATCCGTGTTCGGCTGTTTGGTGTTTTCCCGACATTCCTATTCTCCCACAAACATCCCAAATCCAACCCTATGCCTTTCTAAGCATTCCTCACTCAGAGTGCTTATTATGACCCTACCTCAAAAAATTCCAGGTCCCGCCATATCGTGCCAGGGAAAATATTCCTGCAAGGCCTCACTCCACCACATTGCAACAAACACGTATTCTCTTCACTCGCTTCATTGTTTACCTCAAGGCCGCTATCCAACTCCGCCTCCCCTACCCATACCGTCATTGACCTCACTCCAAACTGTTTATGCACTTATCACCATCCCCACCGTCCTCCCGAAAATTGCACTCTTTTATCGACACCGCTGACCTTACTCCAAACTCGTTGCACTCATCAACCATCCTGTTCCATCCCTCCGAATCGACCGCATCTCTACCCATACCGTTGACCTCACCCAAACTGTTGCACTCATCACCATCCCCCCACCCATCCTTCGATTGACCTGCATCTCATCTCCCCTACCCATACTGTCGACCTCACCCAAACTATTGCACTCATCACCATCATCCCACCCGTCCTCTTGCTGACTTGCATCCTCGACCCTGCCGACCCCACCCGGTCTCTCACCCAAACTCGGTTGATTGTTGGGTCCCACTTACCACCCCCACCTCATTATACCTGCACTTCTTACCCATTCCAACCAACTCCCCCACAATTCCACCTTCTCCCTCTCCCCCACTAAACCATCATCCCATGCAAACTAGTTCTAAAAATGCCATCTTCAAGCCCAACCCGAAATATAGCCTCACCACCATAATTCCAACTATTACTGAACCTTGCACTGTTGCCCAAGATCTCCAAGATCCCAAGTGGGTTCAGGCGATGCAGGAGGAACATGATGCTCTCATCCGGAACAATACTTGGGCTCTAGTTCCCTCGAGACCGGGGTGGAATATAGTAGACAACAAATGGGTGTTTTGCATCAAACAAAATCTTGACGACTCTGTTGCAGGGTATAAAAGTCGCCTTGTTGCTAAAGACTTTCACCAACAGTCGGGCATTGACTTTCACGACTTTCGCTGCGGATAAATCTCATCATCGGGCCTGCATCATGCTTACATTGCACTCAATCGCGGAGAATTCGCCAACTTGATGTGGGCCAATGCCTTTCTCAATGGGCATCTTAAGGAGAAGGTTTATATGTCGCAACCAGTGCATGCAACACGCCGGACATTCGCATCATGTTACCTCATACAAGGCTATTTATGGGCTCAAACAAGCTTCGCGAGCTTGGTACCAGGAGCTCTGCACCTTCTTGCTCTTTCTTGGCTTTGTCACATCCCATGCGGACTTGTCCCTCTTTGTTTACTCCTGCGGTAATGCGCTTCTCTATTTCTTAGTTTATGTTGATGATTTGATTATTACAGGTAGTGACCCTTCACTTGTCGACAATACTATTCGGCAACTTTACTCTAAATTCTCCACAAAGGATCTTGGGGTGCTATCTTTCTTTTGTGGAGTTGAGGTTTTGGCCACTTCAACGGGTCTTCTACTATCTCAACAAAAGTATGTTATTGACCTTCTGAGCAAACATAACATGCTAAACTCCAAACCTGTCTTTACCTCGCTTGTCGCGGGTACTTCTCTGACTGCTACAAATGGTACTACGTCGGTCAATACCACCATGTACCGTCAAGTGGTTGGTGGCCTCCAACATCTCCGGATGACTCGACCATATATTTCCTTTTTCGTGAATAAACTCTCCCAATTTATGTAAGCGCCATCCGAACACCATTGGGGGGCGATCAAACGTCTGCTTCGTTATCTTATTGGTATGAGATCCCTTGGTATCCGACTTATTGCAAACACTACTTTGAAACTGCATGGTTTCTCTGATGTTGACTGGGTTGGTAACCTAGATGATTGTACCTCCACAAGTGGTTTTCTTATTTTCCTAGGTGTTAATCCAATTTTCTAGAGTTCTACAAAGCAACGCACAATTGCTCGTTCTTCCACTGAGGCTAAGTATCATGCAATTGCAGCTGCTACTACCAAATTGCAATGGGTGAAAACGTTGTTGTCTAAACTTCTTACCCCAGTGTAGTTGTCGCCCACCTTGTTCTCGGACAACCTTGGTATCACTTATCTCTCCGCTAATCTTGTATTTCATTCTCGCATGAACACCTTGCGATTGATTATCATTTTGTTCATAACCTGGTTCAGTCGTCTGGGCTACGTGTTGTTCATGTCCCCGTTGATGACTAGCTTGCTGACGCACTTACCAAATCTCTATCTCGGTCTTGCCTCTTTTACCTATGTAACAAGATTTGTGTTATTTCTAGCACACCATCTTGAGGGGGTGTATTAGAGTATATTTAAGGTTTCCTTTTATTGGCTTTATTTTATTACTATTTTGTCCTTATATGAGTATATATATATATATATATATATATATATATATATATATATACCTCAACTCTTTCAATAATATGAAAGTCTCTTTTATAATGAATGTATCATTGATTTGACTGTACAAAGTTTATAAGATTTAAACTAGCTTTGAAGACTTAATATTATAACATATTCATCTATATGATAGATAAGATAATGCATAATTGAGTTGATTGGACTTTGGACTATAATGATGTTAACATTAGGAAACCCCAATTGGGAACAAGAGAAAAACTGGAAGTCTTATTCCAATGAATTAATTAAAATTACATAACAAAGATCTTTATTAGGCATAGACTTAATATAAGAATCCTAAAAGGAAACAAAATCTAGAGTGCTAAGAAAAAAAGATCCTACAAATAATAGGAAATAATTTAATTTAACCCCCCTTCAAACTCACTCGATGCGGCCGCTATAAGCACTAGATTGTCAACGAAAACAAAAACGGAAAACAGAATTTGACTTAGTAAAGAAATATGCAAGCTACAACGAAGAATAAACAAAAGGTAAAGTGATGGTGTCATGCTTGAAATGATGACGTGTAAGGTGACAATTAATTTCAATGTGTTTGGTCCGTTCATGAAAAACTGAACTGTGAGAAATATGAATAGCACTTTTGTTGTCATAATACATAGGATTAGAGAGATAATAGGTTGTTTACTTTCCAAGAAATAAGAGAATCACCCAAAAGAGAAACCAAGAATGTATTTATGATGGTGGAGTCAGCCACCATAATCACAGCGTAGTATGCACGAAGTTCCAAAGAGAGATAGATGAAAGTGAAGACGTTGAAAGACCGTGCTCAAGATAACAAAGACGAAGAACGCACCAATGAACTATAGTGGGAGAAGCAACAAATTGACTAACAACATGAACAACATAAGCAATATCAGGACGAGTAATAGCAAGATATACCAAGCTCCCAACAATAGTACGGTATAATGTAGGATCTGACAAAGGCACACCATCATAAGAGGATTACTTTGATGGGAGTATCAGCAGTTTTATTATTAGTAAGTCTAGCCTGCTTAAGAATATCTACAACATATTTTGATTGAAAAAGAAGATAACCTCTAAACGAATAGGCTACTTCAATACCCAAGAAATATCGTAAAGGACCTAGATCCTTCATTTGAAATTGTTTAGCTAACTCTGCCTTCAAAACTGAAATACCATCAACATCATCACCAGTAATAATCATGTCATCAACATATAAAGAAAGAATGACACGACTAGTATCAGTACACTTAACAAAGAGAGCATAATCATAACTACTAGCAGCAAATCCAAGAGAGGAGATCACAACATAAAATTTCTCAAATCAGCACGAGGTGCTTGTTTGAGACGATATAATGTCTTCATGAGCTTGCAAACATACCCAAAATCATGAGAAGCACCAGGAGGGGGTTCCATGTAAACTTCTTCTTGAAGATCATTTAAGAAGTCATTTATAACATCAAGTTGATAGATACACCATTGTTGAACCGAAGCTACTATAATTAGAGTACGAATTGTAGTCATTTTCGCAACTATGAGCAAAGTCTCTTACAATCCATACCGCATCAAGTGTATATATCATTTGCAAACCAACCCATTGAATGCTCAATAGATCCATCAGAATTAGTCTTAATCTTATACACCTAACGACAACCAACAACACTCTTACCAAGAGGTAGAGGAACCAAATCCCAAGCACCTGTCTTATGCAAAGCAAAAGTTCCTCATCCATAGTTTGTTGCCAACGTGGATCAAGAATTGCCTCTTTATAGGAAGAAGGCTCAGAAAAACAGTGAATAGAAGCTGGAAATGAAGTAAAAGATGAAGAATAACAAAAATAAGCAAAATCATGTGATTTTGTAGACTTACAAACACGCGTGGATCGACATAGAGGTGTATCTATAATCTCAAGCAGAGCTTGAGGGACCATAGGAGAAAAGGGAGCTTCAGGTATCTTAGAGAGAAAAGTGTCTGTACCTATAGAACTATTAGTACCAACACGTTGAGTATGATGCAAAGGAAAAGGAGGAAGAACATGAGAAGGGGTATTTGAAGTACTAGAACCTGAGATTACAAGTTATTAGAATCCTCATAAAATGGATCAATACGAATAAGATCAAATCTAGTAAAGTCATGAATAGAAGATGGAATAGAAAAGAAAGGTATATGTTCAAGAAAAACAACATGACGAGACATAAAGTTTTTGAGTAGTTAGATCACAACATCGATACCCCTTTTGACCTTTTCTATAACTAAGAAAGACAGAAATAACATATCGAGAGGACAACTTGCTACGCTCTACATGAGGTTTAAGAAAGAAGTGAGTACAACCAAAGACTCTAAAGAAAGAATAATATGAGGCATACCTGTATAATTTCTCGAAAGGAGAAACACCTGAAATATGAGAGGAAAGAATAGTATTAATCAAAGTTACAATAGTAAGAACAACTTCTCCCCAAAATTCACTAGGAACAGAAGCTGACGATAAGATAAATTGAGCAGTTTCAACAATATGCCTATGTTTTCTTTCAGCAACACCATTTTGCGCAGGAATAGATATACACGAAGTTTGTTGCATTGTTCCATCTAAGGCAAGCAACTCAAGAAATTTATTAGAAGTGTACTCCCCACCCAAATCACACATGAAACATTTAATAACTACAAAATGTTGAGTTTTTACAAGAGCACGAAAGGCTTTGTATATCTCAAAGAATTCAGAACGAAGTTTCATCAAATAAACCCAACAATAACGAGTATGATCATCAATAAAAGTAACATGATATCGAGACCCTCCTTTTGTAGGAACAAGAGAAGGCTCTCATACATTAGAATGAATTAGATCAAATGGATAAGAAGAGACAAAAACATTTCGATTAAAAGGTAAAGCTGAAAATTTTGCTAGTTTACATCCACTACAATTAGAAAAATCGTGGGTTTTGTAACTTTCCTAAAGCCCCTGTGGATGCTAAAAATTTCGAACGAGAAAACGAAACATGACCAAGACGATAATGCCATAAATAAAAACTAGAAGAATGACTCAAACGATAAGATGACAAATCAATAGTGGCAGCAATAGCAGTAGCAAGCACTTTTAGCTCATCCAAAACATATAATCCCCCCTTCCTATGGCCTATCCTAATCAGCTTTAGAGACTACAAATCTTGCGCAAAACAAGAATAAGAAGAAAAAGTGACTACATTACCAGAATCACACAACTGACCAACAGAAGAAAGATTCAATGTGAGGTTCGAAATATGATAAACATTAGAAAAAAGAGATTAGGGGATAGAACCAACACTTGCTGTAGGCATAGGCATCAACGATCATAATAGGAACATAAGACGTATGAGACATAGAGGTAAAACAAGAAGAATATGGGAACATATGATTAGCAGCATGATGAGTCTAAAAACTCATTAGATTTTTAATCCATTTTTCTGAGTTTATTATGAGATAAATGTTGATTTGTTTGAAGAAAAGTGGATAATTGACTAAATTTTTATTTATGAAAATATAGCGTAAAACTCAAATTTTAGCAAAATCAAGAAATCAAACAAGAAGGTATCTTCATTGAGGTCACGACCGGAAATTTAAGCTCTACACAGAATGCTCAGTTTCCATCCATTCCAGGTCATGACATCAACAAATTCAGCTCTTAAGAAGCAAAAGAAAACTTGAACAAGTGAAGTCGTGACTTGAAAAATGAGGTTGCGACAAAGAAAACGTGGTCGAGACTAAAGGAAACAAGCAAGAGAAGAGATTCATGTCGCGACATCATCTTGATGTCGCGACACCAAAAGGGTTTGAATGATGTCGCGACACCACTTTGAGGTCGCGACCAGGATTCGTCTATGAAGCCACAAGAGAAGTCTTTGAAAAAGAAAGAGGTTGCAACTAGTTTTTAATACTAGGTTCCATTTCATGTCGCGACATCGGTCGAGACCAGGATTCGTCTATGAAGCCACAAGAGAAGTCTTTGCAAAAGAAAGAGGTTGCAACTAGTTTTTAACACTAGGTTCCATTTCATGTCGCGACATCATTCCCGATGTCTTATTAGCAAAAACAGGAGTGTTCAAAGTGCAACCGAAAACAGAGTTTCAAAAGAGGTCGCAGCCTGTAGCCAAATAGAAGCACTTGCCAAGGAACTAAACTTGCGACCTTTTAAAAAGTCAAGGGTCAGAAATGATGTCGCGACACCACTCTTTCAAGTCGCGACCTAAAGAAGAGCTGAGCAGAAGAAAATGAGGTCGCGACACCACTTTGATGTCGTGACCTGGAAAATAGTTGGGAAGAAAGAAATCAGTTGCAACGTGGAACTGAGGTTGCAACCTGAATAAAAGAAATGGAAAGCAAAAGAGGTCGCGACATCACCAAGAGGTCGCGACATAAAATTGAAAGAGATAAAGGCAAGAAGACCACCAACACAATTGCGACCAAGGAATCGTAAAGTCAACATTAGTCGCCATACAAACAAAGAAAGTGGTCGCAACCTAAAACAGTGTCACAACCTGCCGGAAGAATAGGAAGACAATGATGTCGTGACATGTAACTGAGGTCGCGACATCAACACTGAAGGAACACTGGACAAAAGATGTCGCGACATCACTTCGATGTCGCGACCATTGATCAAGGAATTAGCAAGACAAACTGGTTGCAACAGAAAAGGAAGAGGTCAAAGCGATCGATCAATACAACAAGATGAGAACCATGTCAAAGGGACATCAACTCGAGGTCGCGACATGTGCGTTGAGTCAGCTTTTCTTTTGTATTTCCAATTCGACATTTTTGGGATTCGCCCGCATTCTTTTTGCAGTATAAATAGATAGCTTTAGAATAGTAAAGTAGTTTTTCTCCTTTTTCACTACCCATCAAAAGGGAAAAGAAGAGGAACTCAGTGTATATTTTAGAGTAGATTTTAATTTTTTTTATTTTTTAGTTTTATTTTCTGGTTTTGAATCTGCGAATTGTGCAGAGACGAGTAGAGCTGGATTTTTAGTTATGTTATTTTTCTTCAGACATCAGCTCGAAATTTATGTAGAAATCTAGACAATTTCGAATTCACTTTTCTTCACTGACAGAATCATGTTGGTTAGTATAAAAGATCGGTGCCCATTTCTACCGTTAATTCGTAATCGAACGCAACAAGGTTGGATTTGATTTACATTTAGTTAATGCTTCCTTCCCACTACATTTACTGAGAACCAATTTGGGTTCTGCTTATTTAATCTAATGCTTATCGGATAAGTTCCCAATAGTAGTAAATTTAGTACTAGCTGAGGGAATGCATCTTACTCGATATCCGTGATGCCCTCTCAAGGTGACATAGAGACGGGAGATTCCCGAGAGTCGAGAGTATTCTTTCTTTCTCTCAGGTATGTTCGACTACCATTGACTTAACCCGCCGAGCTCTAAGAGTTCATTTTGGATAAATCTCCCCATTCACCATAGTAATTGAAGCTGAGGGGTGTATTTAATAAATATAAATAATAAAGAGAGTTCACCCACCTGCTGTGCACGCCCAACCCCCGTGTTAGCTTAGATCTAATCAAGGGAAAGGGATAAACCCATAGATATGGAGGTTGAGCCGCCAATTAAGTAGTAGAACTTAGCTAAAATCCTGAGAAGGTAAAGCAAAAGCTCACACAATGTGAAATGGGTGAAGCATTGAGAAAGAAAAACACCTGCATCTTGCAAGATCCTGAATATTGTGTGTAGCTAGTTAGATCTTGTCTTCAGAGAAGGATATCTAATCAGAATTATGGGAGAAATCCAATCTAAATAATTTTCCGGGAAATTTGGACAAAAATCGATCCATACATAAAATAGAGCAATGGATTTTGTGTGCCGAATCGACTGCTCCATTGTATTTCATTATGGTTTTCGTTTTTAAAACTGATTCTAATCCATTCTTTAGAAAATTTATTTTTATTCATTTACTTTATTTTTGAGGCTTAATTTGAACATATCCACTATAGGATTTTAAATCTCCAGTTGTTTAGATAAAACCTCACTATGAGTTTTGAGTCCATAAATAGTGCGAAATTTTAGTAGTTTGGGTAATCGATCCAATTCGCATATCAATCAGGAATGATACCCGTGGACTACATTCAGATTTTACCATTTAGTGACCTGTGCACTTGCAAAGTGTCATAGACTAGACCATTTTAAATCAAATATCATATATTGGCCAATTTTATCACAACTATCCAAGATAAATAATGGACACAAGAGAATTGTAAGGCCTCGTAGCTATGTTAAATTGAGTTTTAGTCTATTTAGAAAAAGGCAACAAAGCTTTATGAAGCCGCTATGGGATTAAAAGAACGAATCAGACTGGTCTGACAAAAGAAGGAAATACTAATTTGATATTTAAGAAAGAACAAAAATAGTTTTGCAGCAAGGGCTACATTAGCCACTAATTTTTACAAGCCATGTTGGACATATTTGTTTGCTAGACTAACTTCTATTAATCGAGCAATGATTTCTCAGAAACGTTAATGTGATAGGAAACAGATCTCGACTTGATTCCAGACACCGAATTGGAACAACACTGAGCTAAGAAAGACAAAAGAGCGTGAGAACTGCGGCTGGCAGTGTGACAGAGACATGAATTTATTGCAGGAACAGAGGGACAAGAAATAGCCTTAAGGCCTCCCATTATCGACACAATGGAGGATTTCGAGGCCCATTATTCAGAAGAGTACTTCGCAATCGTACGTTCTACCGTAGATGCAAATAATTTCAATTAAAGTCCCACTTGCTAATGGTTCAACATCAGCTTAATGGTCATCCCAATCAAGACCCAAACGAGTCGGGAAGATTTCCTCGTAATGACGAATACAAGGAAGCCGAATGATGTGAGACCGTATGTGATAAAGCCTGCATCTCTTCCATTGAGAGATATATGCCCACATGGTATGAATTATTACCATATGTCTCAGCTTGATACTGGGAAGAGTCGGGCAGTCATCGTAAGGTGATTCTTTCCCTCTTATCTCAATTCCTCTGTACGTAAGAAGAGAGATAATAGTATTCCAGCAAGGGAAGATGAGAGCCTATATGTAGCTTGGGAAAGATTCAAGAGGTTCTCAAGAGGTGCCCGATGGCGAATAGATCCAAGACCAGATGGACATAGTGTATCATGCTCAAATGATACATCTAGTGTATTATCGATGCTTCATGTCGTGGAGCATTCAACTTAAAAGCAATCAAGAGGCAAGAGATCTGATAGAAGACCTGGCAAAATGCAATATGAAAGCTCCATCTGAAGCCAAGAGGAAGTAGCGAGAAAAGGAGCTGCGGAGCTGAAGATGACAAATATGGAGGCAAAGTCGATGCCATAATGCATAGGATGAACAAACAAGAGAGGAAGATGCACACCGTCAGTGAAATAGGAGCAAGGGAAAGAGAACTTTATGAGAAGAAGTGCCTGATGTGCCAATAAGAAGATTCTTATGGTGCCGAGGAGTGTTGGCACGTGAACTGCAAAGAAGTTACACAACCAAATCCAACCTACCCACACACTACAATCCAAGATCGAGGAACCAAGGGTAACTTCATATAAGTGGAGGGGGCATTACACGCCCAAGGCAGACAACATCTCAAAAGTGATATCACAGCCTACCCGTTCCAAAGTTAAAAGATCAAGGAGGAGAAGGCGTAAATGAATATCGTATTTGAAGAGGACCCAACCATTTGAAGTAAATGCCGAATCTCACGGGACAACAAAAGGCTATTATAATTCCATGAATGAGAAACCACGACTTGGAAGTCAAGTCTGATACTCAAATGTTTCAAGAATGCTTAGTGCCTTCAACAAAAAATTTGGAGACGTATAGGCAACCGTCCCGAATATGTCAAATGGCAAGGGTACCTTCCCTAGTGATAAATCAGAAGAACCCAGTGATCGCAGATGGCACCCGCTAAGAAGTGGGCGATTTGAGCAGCAACAAAGGATAAAGGGAAAGAAGAGATCGAGGCGTAAAAAGAAGAGATCGAAAGAAGGAGAGAAGAACGTCTTTCAGATTGAACAAATTCTGAATAAGAACAGACCCAAAAGAAGGAAGGAGTACTCACCATACACTTCACAATACTTCCATGAGACTTCATAAGTCAAGGAAGAGAAAGAATCGCTTAAATTCTTGATTTAAGAAAATAGAGAATAAATATCCCATCATAGAGGCAGGTGATCACCAAATGCCTCTTTATGCAAAATTTCTGAAGGAGATACTGAGCAAGAAAAGAAAGATAGCTGAGGAGGGTATAGTTAACTTGACTGCTACGTGCAGTGCCATTATCCAGAAAAAGCTCCCAACAAAGATGAAAGACCCTGGCAGTTTCACCATTCCCTGCTCCATAGGGAAATATGAGTTCAAGAAAGCTTTATGTGACTCGAGCAAGTGATAACTTGATGTCTCTATCGCAGGTAGAGACTTAGTTTGGGAACTTACCCCAACAGCAATTGCACAGTGATGAGTCGACAGATCACTGGCACAAACCGCTGTAAGGCATTCGAAGATGTACTTGTCAAGGTTGGGAATTATGTTCCTGGGATTTTGTTATCATGCAGATATAGAAGATACCAAGTTCCTTTGTTGCTGGGGATCTTTAGCAACTGAGTCGCTTTGATAGACGACGTAAAGGTGAATCACACTGTAATTGGAAATGAAGCAGGTACCTAATATAAATATAGTATGGAACATCCTATCGTAGAGGCAGATGCTGTATGGTCGTAAGAAACAATAGCCTTCTCAATGATGAGAATTAATTATGATTGTATCATTCAACACTTATCAATGAAATCAGACGAATTTTCGTATCTTGGAGAGTTCGATTGTAAAGTACGCCTCAAATTTATGTTAAACAAGGAAACAGCTCAGTATAAATGAAAATAAGATGAAGTAAGTGCTGTGAACAGAACTCATGAGCGTAAACTTAGTGTATGGCCACATTGAAAGATAATCTGCTCAAATATTAAAATATGAGTTTTTAGAACTTAAAAGAGAAAAACCAGGCTATCAGCATCGCCCACATTGACTAAGCCGAAGAACAATAGCTATTGCAATTCTGAGAAAATATAAGGAAGCAATTGCTTGATCAATCGATGATCCAAAGGTATTAGCCCTCCATTTGCAGCAAAATATTGCTAGAGGATAACAATGCAAAACTCTATTGAGCATCAAAGAAAAAGCCGAACCCATGATAAAGAAGTCATTTAAAAGAAGTTCAAATGGTTAAAATGCAAAGGAGATATGCTATGATCGGATGTTTGGTAAGCCCACACGTGGGTCTCAAGAAAGGTGATTCCACTGTGATCAAAAATGAAAAGAATGGAACTGATTCCTGAAGAACTCGTGACAGGATGGAGGGTGTGTATTGACTACGAAATGAACACGCAACTTAAAGGATCATTTTCCCCATTTTCATTGATCGGGATACGATAGTCAAGTGACACCTCATTTTTGTTTTCTTGATGGATACCTGGATATAACCAAATTGGTGTTGATGCACTAAGATCAGAGAAACCACTTTTACATGCCCATTTGGTACTTTTGCTTTAGGAGAATGCCATTGGTTTGTGTAATCGCCCCGTACCTTCCAAAGATGCATGATACCCATATTTTCCGATCTAGCGTATAGTTATGAGATCTTCATGGATGATTTTAACAAAGCATGGATCCACTTGAACAAGGCTCAGATAACCCGACGCACTTCAAAGGTAAAGACAAGAATTTAGCCTTCAATTTGGGAAATGTCATTTTATGGTTACAGAAGGAATTGTCTCAGCAATATGATTTGCAGAAGAGTATTTGAGCAGAGACCTGCATAAAGTTTCAATTATAAGAAACCCAATGCCACCCACTACTACTAAGGGAATCCAGTTTCAGACATGTCAGTTTTATAGAAGATTTATCGAGATTTCAAAATTGCTGTACCACCATGCATTGTCAGAAAAAAGATACTAAGTTCTATTTTTTGATGAATCCCGCCGTAAAGCAGTTTGAAGAAATCAAACTGCACTAGCTTGAAGCTCTCATCATGGCAAAACCAGACAAACAGAATTTGAAATCATGTGTGATGCCAAAGATTTTAAGAATGGGAGCGATTAAGTCATGATGAAAAAGTGTTCAAGGCATCATTTGCGTTAGCAAAACCTTAATTAAGCAGGTCAAGAAAATTCACTTACTACCGAAAGGAGATGATGGCAATAGTATTTGCATGTGAAAATTTAGGCTACACATTTTGGGTCCCTATGTTATGTTACACTAATCATTGTGCAAAGAATTAAATATCTAATGGCAAAGAAGCAAAGCCAAGATTGGATCAGGTACTATTATTGCGTGAATTTGATTTAGAAACAAAGATTAAGAAGGGAAGTGATACCGTGATAGCTGATCACTTCTGTCAAGATAGAGAAACCCACTGCATAAGAGGAAAGAACAGAAACAGCGTAAAATTTTTCGATGAGTAGCGCATTTCAAACTGCCACTCCAATCGCCCGCAGTGTCGATGAGTTCAACTTCTAGCTAGTGGAATTATGCCACCGTAATTCAAGCACAACGTAGAAAAAGCTATGACCACAGATACTACATTTGGGATGAACTGGTTATTATTCAAAAGAGGAGTTTATTCGATTATAAGTGAAATGTAAAATGCAAGGTGAGCAGCAAGATTTTACAAGAATGTCATGCATCACCATATGGAGGACATTTTGCAGATAAAACAGTCACAAAATTCTACCGTGATTTTACCGCCTACTATTTTTAAGGACCGTTAATGGGCAAGCAGGTGATCAATGCCAAAGAATGGGAAGACAAGAAAGGCATGAGGATACCCCCCGCAAGGGCATCCCGCGATGGTGTAATTGTTCGATGTATGGGGAATGGATTTTATGGGGCCTTTTCCAAATATTTGGAAATATATACATACTCCAAATATGGATTATGTATCAAAATGGGTAGAGGCAAGAATTGTCCAAAGAATGATGCCAATAATTGTGGATTTTTACAAAGAAATATTCTCAAGCAGACGAACACCTTAACTATAATCAGTGATGGAGGGAGCCATTTGAAAATAAGGTGTTTGACAAACTCATGAGTGATATGGTATATGTGGGAAAGGGTGGCACATTATGAGCTTGGCCATCATCCTCAAACAAATGGGCAATAAATTTCACCAGAAATAAAGAAAATTCGAAAATACCGTAAGTCCAGTGATGAGAGATCGGTACTGTTGATGATGTACCGGCATACAGAACTGCATTTAAAACTCCCATTGGAATGTCCCCATACAGGCTTGTCTTTGAAACCTTAATACCTACCTCGTTAGAATATAAGGCATGTGGGGCCATCAAGAAGCTGCCACTGGATTTGAAAGTTACTAAGGAAGATAGGCTACCCAAGAAATGAATTGGAAGAGTTGAGGAATGAAGTCTATGATAGTGCTTAATCTACAAGGATAAAACAAAAATGGTGCATCAACGAATTTTGAGGAGGGGAATTCAAGTACAGAGATCAGGTCTTGTTATTTAACTCTTAGACTAAACTCTTCCAGAGCTCAAGTCCAAATGGAGCTGGACCATTTACAAGTGGTATCAAACACATTTGGGGCAGAACACTTAGAACTAGCAACTATGAGGAGTTCCAAAGTTAATGGCTGTGAGATTAAAGCACTATCTTGGGAGAAAGCAATTGGAAGAGTAACCCTTAGTTATGAACAAGGGAAATTGAAGAAACATAAATAATGGCAAGAGAAAGTCCAAAGCCTTAAAGACTAAAAAAATTGAGTGTACTTTGTGGAAGGCAATCCACACGGCTTGATTTAATTTTTTCTGAGCTATAGTTTATAATTTATGTTTAAACTTACAGCTTAATTTGATTTTATTCATTTTTGATTGAAGAGTAGGTAAATATTTTATTTTTTTCAGTTTTGTAGGATGATTAAGATTGTGCAAAAGGAGAGCATCTGAAATCAAACTACAATCAGCATAAGAGATCAAAAAGGGGCAGTATCTTCTTCTTCTTCTTGATTTGATTTTAAAATTTGTCTTTGGTATAGCATGATTGAAAGTTGAGGGAATTTTTATCTTGTTTTGGTGCTTAAGAATGAGATGCATAGCGAAGTATTGAATTTTTGCATGATGAAGATGAGTTTGAGTCAGAAGCTGTTTTGATTGAAATTGAATAAATAGAAATTGTCAGAATTTGCAGCTTATACTTACAATATTGGATCCAAAAGTTGCAACCAAGAAAGCTGGATGTGAAAAATAAAAAGTTGAAAAGAAAGTCAAAATAATGAAATTGAGGTCACGACTTAAAATTAAAGGAGGGAAAGAACATTTTTATGTTACAACACCATACTCCCTGTCGTGACCTAAATTTTCAGGTCACAACAAAAATTTTGAAGTCGTGACCAGAATAGTCATGAAGTCAAATAAATAAGGTTAAAACCCCTCACTTTGGGCGTCCAACAGTAAAAATAAAATTCATTGAAAATCATTTATTTAGAGGCCCAATAGTTAATGTCGTGACTCCCATAGCGCTGTCATGACATTAAACCTGTCTATTCCACTTCAAATTCCAAGAACTAATCAACCCAACCTTTCCTATTTCCAGATCCATCTTTTTGGAATCTTGAAAACCCTAGGAACTTAAAGCTTCTCAAGAATACTATCGCAAACCTTCAATCATGGGCAACAAACCAAGATTAAGTCAATAATCAAAATAAACCCATCACGAAATCATGCACAATGTCGGCAAGAGAAGAAGCTCGGCTTCTAGGACTAACCTAAGAAGAAGTAACAAGGAAAAAAGCGAAACCAATCGGAGGAGGATGAGTTACCTGAGAGAGAAGTAGCAGAGGAAGAAAAAGACTTCATTTCAGAAGAAGCTAAAGACTTGTGGAACAAGGTGATGTGGAACAAAGACCTATCTCGAAAGAGGTCAGACAAACTAATTTCCCATTTTCTCAAGTAATAGAAAAGAGGTTGGGCATTCTTTGTGAGCACAGCACCAGGATTTTCAGCTCTACCAAGGGAATTCTATGCAAACATGGTAGGAATGAAGGAGGATTCTGTTTTCGTGAGAGGTGTTTGGGTGCCCTTTGATGATAGAAGCATAAATGAAGTTTTTAAATTGAGAGATTTCAAGCATGGGTCGAAATACAAGAAATTATTGGAAAACCCAAATTATGAGAAGATAATGAACAGGTTGACTGGAGGAGAAGGAAAGTGGGAAGTTACGAAGAAGAATCCCCACCATGCCACTCTGGAGCCTTAAATGCAAGAGGTAAAGGTTTGGTTTTGATTTTATATGTTCTGCACGTTAATCTACTGACACCTATGCGCATGAGCAGAAGCTATCCTCGTTGTATGCCTTTTGAAAGGATCACAAAATAAACATGGGAATGCTAATCTAAGAATCAACGAGGGTACCATCATAGCAATAAAGAGGATCGATTCCTCACCCTGCCACTATTACTAGACTCTGTTTTCGGGCAGGGGTGAAAGGAAACTGGGAAGAAGAAGAAAGATGTCCTCGGGTCTCCCCTCTAACCCTTACGGGAGTGACAAGGGGGCCTAAAGGAAGTGATGGTATTAGATGAAGAAACAAAAGTGTAGATAGATACGTAAATCGATAGAAGAGAAATGGAGGAGGT